>NDFZ01004432.1:0-34066 GCA_002192655.3 Mamestra configurata
CTTAACACAATAATAACAACTTTGTTTAGGTTGTAATAATTATTGTGAAATTTAAACATAGCAATTACGTTTAAATAAATACTACCACAATCACCATAATTTTAAATGCAAAACAGAAGCATTCCAAATACTGCACTTATCTATAATACAATAATAATAAAACACATTTTATTTTAACTCAAAATAGACATATCACAAAATACGGCACTTTTCCATATGAGATAATGTTATACTTACATGTATTTTTATATCAATACGGTTGTATTTTGAAATGTGGCACTTTTCACTATAAATTTCGATCCAAGTTAAGGTCCTTTTCGGAATGTGGCCCTTTTTCACATAACAAACGTGCGCTCGCGCTGACTGCAGGGTCGCAACTGGGAAAATGGCGGCTTTGATTTGAAGTTAGCCACCGAAGTGTCAAAATGCAAAAAGGGCTGTTGTGCGATTAGCTCCATTTTAATGCGAAAATACTGGGTGTCTTTTTCGAATATAAAAATATAGTCAGAATTGATACGATTTTTGCTTTAAAAAGGATTTGTATTTTTTTCGACTTGTGGCCCTTTTGAATTAAAGCAGCGAGGTGTTCTACGAGATATTTATATAATATATATTATCTTAAGTATATATAAAATTCTCGTGTCACAATGTTAGTTACCATGCTCNAAAGCAGCGATATATACGACGAGACTTATTGAAAAAATAGTTTGTGCTGTAAATATCAACACAATGAAAATTAAACGGAAAATATATAATAGGGTGTTACAGAAGTGCGTGGTCATATTTAAGGGTGATGTTGGGGTAATGGCTGTTCAACCAGTTTCTTACAGTTGGTGGCATTAACTTGAGTTCAATTACCGATTTTTGATGTGTAACATCTTTCCTCTCGCTTTTCTGCAATCTGTAGGAGTGATTTCGTGAAATGGGACGGAAGTGTGCAACAGAAAGCCTAGGAAGCGCGCGCTATTTGATTTGACCAATGAGCGCGCCCTATTCGATTTGACCTATGAGCGCGCGCAGTGGTCGAGTTGACTGTCAGTTGGTACTTTTAATGTTAATGTTGCTTTTTTCTACTTATTGTATATCAGCTACCAACATCACCATTAAATATGACCACGCATTTCTGAAACTTTCTGTATTTTATTAGAAGTACACGCTAGCCGCTATTCTCACAAAGGTGCTCTACTTCCTACTTTTTCTTGAATAGACTGAAATGACTAATATGAAGAAAAATATCACATACACTGAACTGTTACCGAATAAAACGTCCACATCAATTTTCGACCTAAAGACAATGCACAAATGCACGCAATATACTTTACTCATATTATTATGTAACATAACATATTATCTGTACATATTATTATACAGTAATCAATAACATGTAATTATTTCGCACCGACGCACGCGCAGGTCAAAAGGATGACAGACTCACCCGTACATAAGATATGTTGCGAGAAGGTAACGCACGATACGAAACGCTTCTGTATTTATGTTCTTGTTTATGTATTTATGTATTTCGCTTCTTTGCTTCAATAAGTCCGACAATTCATTAGTTTTTTTTTGGACGTTTTTTGAAAAAAATAAAATCGTTCACGGCGGTTTTGCTTCAATAACGTGATTAGTCCGCCAATATTATTTTTTTGACGCTTTTTGTAAAAATTCATTCGGTCACGGCGGTTTCAATCATCAAATTACAAAAAAATAAATAACTTTCGACTGAAGCAAAGAAGCGATTTATTGTAGCTTGTAAAATATGGTCCCCGCTAAATAGCCTTAATTTATTTTTTGTAAAGTTAAACCCATGTTTTCATGGTAACCATCTCAGACCATCGTATACTTAGACTATATATATATATATATATATATATAGGCTATACTAAGGCTTTTCTATCTACTATTATTTAATTATTATTATTATTTCATGGAATCCAATGGTTATTTTTTTGTAGGCGAGTAGTGTTATTTCTATTAAAAATTCGAAGTACAGCATGGCCTTTTTAAAATGTCAAGTGAAGCGACGTAAAATTAGCTTCTTTTACTTGTTTTATGTAGTCCACTATGTTGCGCATGATATTTTCTTGAGTATATATCCTACTAGCGGACGTCACGCGGTTTCACCCGTGTAGTGTTCGTTCCCGTAGGAGTACGGGGATAAAATATAGCCTATGTTACTCCTGGTAATGTAGCTATCTATTGCTGAAAGAATTTTTCAAATCGGTCCAGTAGTTTTTAAGTTCATTCTTTACATACAAAAATACTAATTTTTCCCCTTTATAATTTTAGTATAGATTGACAGTTATTTAGACTGTCACGTTTTGAATCTCAGATTAATGAAACATTATTTTTGATGTATTGTAACGCAGTGAGAGTAAACAAGCGTGATGAATGGATATATCAATGCAAGTAGTATTGACCACTATTTAGGCGTTTATTGTTGTCCGTTTTTACAATGGTCTCAATGATAAACATGGGTAGTTGATAATGCAATGTGTACGGATGTAACCCCCTACGTGCGGTGCAGCTGGAGGCCGCTAACCGACAGCTGCGCTCCACGCGGCAGTTCGTGGAGGAGCAGGCCGCCGAGCGCGAGGCCGAGCGCGACGAGTTCGCGCGGCGCCTGGCCGAGCTGCGCGACGAGAACACGCGCCTCACCACGCGCCTGCAGAACAACGCCAGGATACTCAACGAGGTACGGGGATAGCTGCACGGTGCTAACGTGATACTTGCGAGATTTCATCTTTATTTTTATGACGCAACTTAATAAAGAGTATGAACTAAATGGTTTGTGTCAAGCTCACAAGTATTTGTATATCGACTATGAACAAGGAAGATGAAATCGCACAAGTGTGGATAAAGCAATGTGGGGTTGTAGGTTGTGAATAGTTTGATTACTTGCCTGGCGTTCCCTAAACTGGTTTACTCCTGTGTTTCAAAAATCTAATGTAACCCAAAGCTTTTAATTACACTTTCATGATGGGATACTGAACATTACTTTTTTAGGAAATGCTATTCAAGTGAAATTTTAAATGTCCTGTAGATGTGATTTGTAGAAGGCTTTGTATGGCGTTAAATACTTTCACGAAAACTGTACGTCTAGTTTAATATACAAGATTTTTTGTTTTTTTATCTTCTAACTTCCATTTTAATATGGGGATGGATCTTTTAATTTTATTCTAAAACTATCCATAACCACTTTTTCAGTTTTTTTTTTCTGCACTTTTCTACCACTAATTTTATTGGCCTACCAATGCGACTCCACAAACTATGAATTTCAACTGCAGTAATTCCATTTGCACCGTCAAGATGCAAGCTGAATCGCATCGCACTGATTTTATTACGGCTAATGAGAACAAAGACCTATTGAGCAATAACTCATGTCTATTATAAATATGATTTAATTTCTTGTACATTACCAGTCTTTTTAAACTAAAAGTTGACTGGTATATAATGGGTTGTTGCATTAAGCCCGTCTATGTATCATCACCAGAGATCGGAATAGGTAGAGTATATTTACTTAATGTTCGTGGAAGTAAGTAACATGGAGTTGATAATACCTCCTGTAAAATTCCGAAATCAAAAATGGAATCATGACAATTAAAACCCGGGTTATAAAAACATGAACTGGACTTTAAGTATAGTTACTAATTATTGATTTGAAGAATCAAAAGAAGAAAGAGTTGTGCGAAAACCAAACTATTTAATTTAACAGTTTTATTAGGTACGGAACTCTAAAAACATACAATATAATAATTTTGTTCAAATGGATTCAAAGCGCAATAAGTAATTTCACATTTTTTTAAATCCCAGGATACAATGGTCTTTTTATGGTTCCGGTATTTTAGAGGAGGTATTATCAACTCTATGGTACTTACTTCCACGAACATTAGGTAACTATAGTATACCTACTCTGATCATCACTGTACATAAAGTGAAAATTAATAAATACCCAAAAGCAGCGAGAGTTCGAGATGTCTCCTCTCTCTCCTATTGTTTCCAATGTAATATTAAGCCTAGTATGGTCGCATTGGTCGGTGCGCACTAACCCCGCCCTTGCACCTGTCTCTACAGATGCACTGCCTGCGCCTCACGTATTGCAACTGTCGTGAACACGACGCGCACGTAAGTTTGTCCGTCTTGTTTTAGCTAAAAGTTCATGCCAGAATAAGTTTCAGAAAAACTAAAATCAGAATAACGAAAACCCCAACCAAATCAGATCAGTACTTTTTGAGAAAATCTCGGACATACAAACATACATGTCGATTACAAAACCTTATTTTATTAAGTCGGTTATAAACGACCGCCTTCAATCTTTCTTCAATCTGTTGAGAAACTATCCAGTTTTTTGGATGGACTAGACAACTGTTTTTTATAGTCTATTTTGTTCTTAATCTGACATGAACAGTAATACATGTTGTAAATATTGTCTTAGCCTTTTTGTGTAGTCGTATTTATGTGTAGTTATTTAGATTTATTCTGCACTTAACCGCATGTCAAGCACCTTCATTCTAAAAGATGTTCATCCTTTCTCAGGATTAACTAACTAGACTATCATTTCTATCTATTTCATTCCCTTTATAACAATTAATAATATTAATCGTTCATAAATCTTAGTTATTCACGTAATTCTTCAGTACATTCTTGTCTAACCCATTTCGTCTCAGCCTTAGAACTACCTCCACCTTCTCATCTTCACCCTTTCAATCCACGAACCAGGTCGATCAACTAGAAGCCCAAGCCCGCGAGATGAACCAAATCATAACCGAATTAGAAACAAGGAAAATCTCATCAGACGAAGAATTAAAAGCTGCAGAGGAAAAGATCACCTTACTCCGAGATATCATCGCCAACTTGGAAATACAACTAGAACAAAAAACTGTCCACGAAACAGAAATCTTAGAACAGTTAGAACAAATGAAGAACACGATTGACGAAAGAGATAGCAAGATGAGGACGGTGCTGGGGGAATTGGAATCGTTGAGGAGTGAGAGAGTCGACCAGAGTGATGTCGTTTGCGTTAAATGTGGGCAGGAGGAAGAGAAGCATACGGAGTTACTGGAGAGGGTTAAAGAGCAGGTTTGTTGATTGATTTCAATGGAATTTGAGGTATTGTATTTGCGTATGTATTTTATGTAATTATGTGTATTTTATGCATTGTAAATACCAGCATAATACGTACCTGTATATTTAAAGCTGTAAATATTACCCCCTTGTCCAATCCATTTATTTCTACGGGCTCCTTACATTTTTATCCGCAGTCTTTACATCCGCAGTTCTCTATAAATTAACAATTTCGTTGGGACCTTAAACCTATATTAAATACACTTGAAATAAATGTTACTTCGTCGATTGATATCTAAAACCATCATAATCTCCTACAGTGTCACTACCTTGAAGAGATGATTCACCGGCGCACGCGCAAGATGGAGCGCATCCATGAAGTGTGCTCCACCAGCTGCAGTGAGCCTAGCGAGGATGTGTCGCTTAGAGATCAGCGACATAGGAATCTAGAGGTAACAGTTATCAAGCTACAGAAAATTATGAGTAACGGTACTGTACTTGTTCAACTGACTAAATAAAGAACTCAGTAGTTATGTTGCTAGCGTTAGGTGGCTCGCTGTCCGATCACCACCAGGCCCGGGTCGATGGCGCGTTGTGTTTCACGCACGCCTCAAACAGATGTCAGCATAGAAGACGGGGCCCGCTAGGGCCAGAGCCTGCCAGGGTACAGGAATTTGTTCGAAAGAGTCACCGCGGTGCTGGAACGCAAAAGGCTTTAGAAGGAACACGGATGGGTTTTAGTCAGTAAGAGTCTGACACGCCCTCCGCTCCACCCAGAGCGGAAGAAGTCATTTGATGATTTCCCATCCATAAAAAAAAAGTAGTTGTGTTTGCGACCCCTTAATTCATACTAGCAAACTGAAACAGACTGTCTTTCTAAAACTCATTCCCCTACAGGTAAAATCTCCAGACACGGACACCACTCCGCGGAACTCGCGCATGAGTGAGCTGGTGGGCGTGTGGGACTGCTTCGAGACGCACGCGCGCGCCGAGGACGCTGTGCTCAAGAGAGTGGCAGACCTCGAGATGCAGAGGGCGCAGCTCAAGGATATTGCACAGGTTAGTCACTTTTCCATTGCAGAAGTCATCTCGTGTCATAGTTCTTAGGGTCAGGTACAGTAAGTGTTTCATGTCCTGCAAAAGCCAAACACATAGGTAGACCTTGGCAAAACCTGTAAGACTTTAAAATGGTGCAGAAATATTTAACGCCTTGCGAGGCGTAAAGAAAATGTAAAAGCAGGAAACAGGTCAACCTTCGAATCCGACTCATCTGGGTGGCGATCGGAAAGTTGTGTGGTTTCTTCTCGTCTCACATACCACAGTGTCTCAAGACGAAAGTCTATGACCGGTGCGTGTTGCCAGTGATGACTTATGGACTTGAAACGTGGTCGCTGACTATGGGCCTCGTCAGAAGTATTAAAGTCACCCAAAGGGCAGTGAGCAGGGCACATTGCTCGCAGAACAGATAGTCGATGGGGCCAAAAAGTTGTTGAGTAGCCACCGCGTACCGGGAGATAAAGCGTCGGCGCGGCCTTCCAACGTGACAAGCTGGAGCGTGCACCTGCTGCGGCCGCGGGACACGCGCGGGAGGCCCATGTCCAGCAGGGGACGACTGCAGGCTGATATGATATGATGAGGCGTAAAAGGCCAACAAAAATATTTAAAGACCTTACAGCGTTAATAGCGTTATATCTAGTAAGCATTTACGTCACAAGAGTGCACTTCTGTAATTGATTTTTCACCTTTAAATAAAGAAAGGATTGCATCAAGTAAAAGTCGCGACTACATAAGATATGCCAAGTTTGTAGCCAATAAGCTGGCAAAAAAATAATAAGGAAATCTTCAAAAACACTTACAGATGCGCTTAATTGAGAGTGCTTTTACATTCCAAAGGATTTTAAAGTGTATTTTTTTAAAACGTAATAAAGTTTGCACGTGCACATAAAATGTTCCAAAAGTATTTCTTCCATACGGCGAAGTGAGTCAACGACATATAAATGTATTGTATAGCTTACATATCTTCGCGTAGAAAGTACGTGGGTAGTCGATTATTTGCAGTAGACAACTCTGACACACCACAAAATGTCAATGAGGAATATAATGCTAATATAAATAATCCACGCTTCGTAAATTGTAATTTATTGCAGTCGCATTCCCTAGAATAAATACTAATAATATCGCACCTTTAAAGTAAAACCGTTACTAAACGAAATTATGAAATTTTATAGGGGAGCCAATATTAGAAAATAGTCACTGTTTTAGATAGATGGCATTGATACCTCAATTCATGAAAATTTTCGTTTAGTAACGGTTTTACTTTAAAGGTGCGACTATAAAATTTCATAATTTCGTTTAGTAACGGTTTTACTTTAAAGGTGCTATATGAATATCATAATACTTATAATCAGGGACTGAATAAAGATATAATTACCTGTATTTAGGTATCGATATAATACCGTTATTATTAAATTTTGCGATTTGCAGGTCAGTGTCAGGTTGTATCTCGATCAAAATATGATTCGCGACTGTAATAAATATGTATTTAATTAGGAATCATCAAAAAAGATTCTGTGACGTCACATTGTAGCCTGATATCGGTACTGAGTATTGATATAATTATCGATATTTTATATCGATACTCAAATTACTGACATAAAATACCGGTATTTATCCCAGATATCGATACTGTTATCGGTATTTTCTTAAAAATATCGATATTCTTCGAGTATCGATATTGGTCCCTGCTTATAATCGATGATGTCTACTGCATTCGAAATTCCGAACGATTTTTTGTTAAAGACACAGTACAGTAATTCACAAATAGATCTTTACGCAAACTGAAAGCAGGTCGAAGCTATAACTTCACATTTGTACATTTATGCTTAACCCGTATAATTAAGAACGCTTGCATTTTAATCCGGTCCCAATCTGATGAGTATTCCTTGATGAGCCTTCTGTTTTTAGGTTCCCAAACCCTGAAACTATTGATTAGACTAAATACGAGTATTCTTAATTAGCCTGTGTGCAATTCGCCTATCCAGCACTTTTCATACCAGAAAATCTCACAAAAAATCACGGATAACACATATAATACACAAGCTGTGTCCACGGCTTCGCAAATATATACAAATATATTAATGTACAGTCAACTACGTTTTCACGTATTACAAAATGATGTACAGTGACACATAATTATTGTGTTGGATTGTTTGTTAAATATTATATAAAAAATTAAATTAAATTTAAATATTATATAAAAGTTATAGTGAACATCGTACTATTTCCTGGATACCACCTCGTACAAGCGGGACCTTGGTACGCTCCATTGATGGCTGGCGGCTCGCCAACGATTTATTTTGATAGCGCACTCTTACACAACGCTGAGCCAACGTGGACGCTAGATAAATGTCAACTTCGTGGTTCAAAGTCGCCTTTGGATAACAGATTTTTTTTGTGTGGTCTCTATGTACAAAGATTGGCCTGTGAATGAAGTTTTTATGTAGGTGGTAGAAAGTATCGTTTGATACACAAAATGGGTCCAAGTTAATAAGACAGAAAATACAAAAACTCATCTGCAAAGTTCAGTAAAAGTCACTTCATAAACAATCTGAAGCAGTCGGTGGCAGTTCTGCCAATTTAAATAAATGCCACAAACTGCATCAGACAGTGAAATCAAATAATGTTGAACTTACTCGGATTGGAACTACTTCCCAACTTGCAAGTACGAGTAATTAATAATATCTTGGGACAACCCACACACGGTGCTCCGATCCCAAACTAGACAGAGCCTGTGCTATGGCAACCAGACAACTATTAAACATACTTATATATTTCTAAATACATACATGTTATAGACAAATTACACCCAGACACAGAACAAATTATCATGCTCATCACACAAACATTTGTCCTGGGTGGGAATCGAACCCACGACTTCCGGTTTAGCAGTCAGGGTTACTAACCACTCGACCAACAGGCCAGTCAGCACTAGCACAAGTCAATTAGTATTATATGACCACGCAGTGCTAGTTGTGCTGCACTGCAGCTACTATCGCTGTGTGTAAACCTGCCATTGTACTCTCTTCCGATTCTGACTAACCTGACGGCTGTGACAGAATCGATATTCAAAGAACAGTTGGCAGTTGGATGTGCGTATTTTGATTTCCTGCGACTTTCCAGTGGTTTTAGGTGTGAGTTGTTAAAAATTAACGACATGTAAAACTTGCAAGAGAATAACAGATTACGTCGAAATCAAACTTTGTTGCAAGTTCAGGAGTATCGTTCAAGGTAAAAGTTGTCGCCTGGCTCGATAGATGGCGTTGGCGTCGAGTTAGATCGCGCTTTGGTTTCGTTACCGTGCGAAACATAAAGTCGGGATTCTAAGTAGTGAAATATATTTATATAAGTAATAATAATACATTTTTGTAAAGATCGAACCTTTCACGTTTGTGTAAGTTCGGTCTTGGAAACTTTGAAATCTATATTATTAAACATCTTAGGGCGGTTATGCACTGCATTCGATCCGAATCCGTGAAACAACGGGTATAAAAAACTCGGACCGAATTCGGCTATTGCTTTTCACACTGCATCCGATTCAAACTTGTGAAAAATACTTTAAAAAAAACTTCGTATTTTGTATTTTAACACCGACTTCCGAAATTAAAGTTATTTTATAGATACTTTTACGTTACGATACGTTGTATTTTTTTGTAAGAAAGTTTTTTTGTTCGATAAATGAAGCGTAAGAAAAACAATAATATGCATATTTCGGTAATAAATAACTACATCTGCCTGATTATACGCGACTATGTCCACGAAAAAGTCAACAATTTTTTTTTTTATTTGTAGTCTTAATCTTCCAGAGATTACTTACTTACTTGTTACAAACAAAACATGTTTCCCCTTATATGTCACCGGAAAATAGCAAACGCCGTAAGATTGTAAAATATCGCGTGAAATTGTAAACTATTTTTCTAAATAAGACAAGGATATGTTGGAAACTATTGAATTTGGTTGGGATTTATTGTACAAAAAACGAATTTTTCATAATATACTTATCGAGAAATTATAATCTAATAAAGATTTATTACAATTTACGGAGTCTGCAATTTTCAGGTGACATATATATTATAAGTCATTTAGTTGTTACATGCATCGTTGAGTGATGATCGATGTGCGTATCCATTCACTACAGTACCAAGAGCAGTTCTAAATAAGCGATGAAAGATGCGAGTTGCAACGGCCGGTGCATGTACCTACAATATATTTGTAGCTCCCGTCTAGTCGAAATAAATGAAGCTAGCGTAACTTACTGGATCTAAAAATACCCGCAAGCCATTACGTCTAAGGGACGGGCTATTGGGTTATTTAATACGAAGATAGTATTAGATAGTAGTCAGCAACAGATTTGTATAAAAAGCACCATCAGGCGACAAGGATTGTTGCATCTCTTTCGTAGAGATATAAACATAAATTAACTGGCAATAACAATAAAGTATATTCTACTCAACGGTAGCCAGAACTATCTTAATTTGAAACTAAATGTTCTCACACATAATCTAGAAACTGCAAAAACGTATCAATCTTCTGACATCATGTTGAAATTGCATGTTATCAAAACAATCATCTTCTATTTTCACTCAACTTTCGCTCCACGACAAGCCGCCTACTCGCTACAAATAAACAACGGATAAGCCGAGAATTAGAGCCAATAGTTGAATGATGTTCCTCAGAGATTCTTTAAAAATAACGCTCAAGTTCAGTGATAAGTGTTTTTCTTATAGTTTGGGTTAGAATAGCTGATGTGCGAGGTTATTGAGATGTTTCACGGCGGATGTTTGGGAAAAGTAAATAATTGTAGGTTTCTTTTTATGCGGATGTTTTGTTCTGATACAGGAATTAGATTGGGTTCTGTTTTTTAGTGTTTCGCAAGTATTTTTGAATGATTCACTATTTTTGGTGCTATTTAGTTAGTCATTGAAATAAGCATAGATTGTTTAGTGGTAAATGGTATGTATGTATATAGGAAGTTACTCGCTCCGCTACCGCTTCATTTTATGTCTTAGCATATATGAAAATAGGTAGAACGAGAGCAAGCAAGAAAATTATTCATAACTTCTGACAGTTCCGCGAATCGATATCCATCGTCTCGAAATAACTAATCAAACCTATTACGTTTCAGTTATTTTCGTTACCACAACATTTTATCAACACCCATAGGATCAGACATTTGGAATCCGCCTATTTTCCTTACAGACAAATATTAGTCCTGGCTTACTCGTCTACTGTTTACGTGCAGATCCGTTTGTTTTGACTCCAGCGTAGATTTGCGGCCGATACTTACATCAAAGTTTACAGTTGCAACAGTTAGCCTAGTTCCTCACAGTTTGCGGTGCTACGGGTTAATGGATTAACCGCGTATTTTCACAATAACTTCCACTACTAATGGGTTGACCTCGTTTAGACGGAAGTGCATCGGCTAGTCGGAAGAATTTGTCGTTTCTTATGAGGTTTTTCTACTGAGAACAACTGGTTTAATGAATCTGAATCAATCGCTCATTCATCACATTTAAATCTTCTAACGGTTTCGTTAAAAATAATAAACACAATCATATATCTTACCTCAAAATACGGTCAAACTATTCATGGTAGAATAAAAGTTTCACCGTCTAATTTCGCTACGTGGGAGTCAATTCTCCCCCCATCTATTGACCTTACTCAACCCACGGTGTTCCCGTGTAGTTCATACCTAGTCCTATATTAGTCATCATAGTTCTACTCATGAACATAGGCGCGCATCATTCGCAGTAATTCGCCCGACCCTAATGTACGGGATGAACTCTCTCCGCTCTCTCAATTTATATTATCAGGTTTTATTGACTATTAGTGCAGGGTTGCCAGAAGCCAGATAATCTGACACCAGTCTTGCCAAGGAGTACCGTGTTACCCAGATAATGGATTGTGAAGGTCTGGTAGGCAGCCGTTCCACGTAAAATACTGGTATTCAGCTGAATCCGGTTTGATTGGAAGCCGACCCCAATATAGTTGGGAAAAGGCTAGGCAAAGATGTGTACAGAGTTGCCAGTGTCATAAGAATTTGTTTAGGTACCTAAATAAAAGTAATTAGGGACTGAAGATGTAAGCTTCAAAGCTAAGTAATTAAAGTAATTTAACATTTCGATGCAGCGTTGCTGCCCAATTAGCAGTCTTCATTTGACATTTAATACCTTCATAATCAGAGAAAGTAGTTGGCAACATGCCATAAATGCAGTTGCTTCTTAACACCGCTTTTACCAAAACTTAAAAGGTGCCAGCCGTTTGTAACCCAACTCTGAACCAACTGGAGTCCAAAATAAACTTAGTATAACTTTTCACACTAGTGATAAAACAAGCAAGTTTAACAATACATGCTCGTAAGTTTGTAACCCATTTACTGGTTCGCGATTAACCCTCTTGCCTCGGTTACACAAGCGGAAGGTAAACAGTGCCGGGAATAGCTGACAACCCTACGCGATCGTGGTACGCGCACGCACACCGTCACGGGTTGGTGTGGGTTAAATATAGGAGGAGGGAATGAGGAAAATGTGTGGATGTGGTATCGGACGGTGATACTATAACGTTTTAGGTGAATTAATTGAAACTGAGCTGTGGTGGTTCTAGTCACTTTGGCTATGTATGTCCACCTTAGAGGCAAAATATGGTAGGTCAACAAATAAATGATGTAAGTACATACTTCTTTAAAAGAATAATAGTGATCTCGTGCTTGTGTCGCTGCCTGAACGTTAACTAAAATTATTGCGCGGTCTTCAAGTTTAGGTTAGGTACCTAGGTATGTATTTTATGTAAATAGTTCTACGTTGTCGTCAATAGGACTGTTGCCTGCGTTAAAAAATATTCTATTTAATCCATCAGTTAGATTATCGTAAAATATTGGATACTTATTTTTTATTTTACCATATCGATAAAAATTACAAGATAAAATGCATGAAAGATAAGGAGTCACTTTCCAGTTAAAAGTGTAAGTACTGGTAAGTGACGTCACATGACTTTTCAACGCACTACAGTGCGTTGAAAAGTCATGTGACGTAAACAATAAATGAAGATGATACATCATCTTCATTTATTGTTTACGTGACAAAAGAAAAAATACGTGTCCAATATTTTTGAAAATCTATCTGACGAACTAATTGGTTTTTTTTTTAAGTCTAATACCCTATTGTGCAAGTGCTTTTTGTAACTGCTCTGTGCGTTTGAGACGAAAGTACTAGTGACGGGATGCATCATCAACACAAAACCCGGGTTGCCCTATCCAACATTTCGCACATCCGTGTCTCCCTCCGCGCGAACACAAGTCACAAACGTCTGACGCTCAGTCTCTCCCGATGCTTCAGAGCGTGTTCTGCTGCCGTAAGGTCTCTCCCTCACCCACCACAGCCACCAGTCATCAACGCACGCCATCCATCGCTCCTTCCCATCAACATGTGATGCGTAGTCATGCAGGCGCCCAGCAATGTACGACGGTGATAGTTTAGTGCCCCGTCCATGTAGTGTTGTGTGATGTTTGTGTGGAGTTACTTCTCCAAATACGTTAGGATGGGGTTGCCGGATCTTACGGTGAGTTTTGTCGATGTTTCTTTTATTGCGGACTATTTTGGGAGTGAGAGCTTTGTAAATCAAACGTTTTTTATGCGGTTGTAAATAATTGGTTGTGCCTTTGAGTATTGGCAGAATTGTTACTGCAAACCATATATATTTTTTGTATTTTTAGGTGTTTCAATAACATCGTTTAGTTATGCTGTTTATGTTTCGCAAGGAAGCTGCCTTTCATTTTAATTAACTTAACTAAGGGCTCGGATTCAAATCAAACTTATCGTAAGCAACAAGTTACAAACTCCAAGGGGACAAACGCTTGACCCTTTGACTGTCAGATAATTCCTTTTTTGCATTAAGTCCGCCTATACGACTACTTTACATAAAGTTTAAATACATACGTACCCTTTAAAAAATGCGGATAGTGTCAGATACACGTTAATAAGACATCTCACTGTTACCCAAACAACCATGAAGCATACGTTTATCTGAATATCTTGTAAATACAATTGTGCGTCAGACGCTGCCAACTGCGCATCACCGACCTTTTTATATATTTACATGCGTCGCAATGTCGTCGGGAAAGCGCTTGGGAAACTGTCGCGGAAATATGAGAGTGTTATGAGTTGGGAGTGTGTTAGTAATACATGTTCGGTGGTTTGAGCTTTTCAGCTGATGTCTCGTCCAAGGTTGAGACATTTTGTTTTGACTGGCCTGTTGGTCGAGTGGTTAGTGACCCTGACTGCTAAACCGGAGGTCGTGGGTTCGATTCCCACCCAGGACAAATGTTTGTGTGATGAGCATGATCATTTGTTCTGTGTCTGGGTGTAATTTGTCTATAATATGTATGTATTTAGAAATATATAAGTATGTTTATCAGTTGTCTGGTTGCCATAGCACAGACTCTGCCTAGTTTGGGATCAGATGACCGTGTGTGAGTTGTCCCAAGATATTATTGTTATTTTCTTCTTTAATTGTTCACTGTACACCAAAACAAATTATAATACAGCGATATTTGTCGCTGTATTATAATTTAGTTTAGTAGTGTCAGATACACGTTAGTGCAAAGGCGAGCTTGACTCCAAGTTGTTTTTTCCCACCAAACCTTTGATAGAGAGACCCTGATTAGTAGGGAAGTTTTTCGTTACCTCACGTTGAATCTCTAAAACAATACGATCGTTTAGGTTTGTTGATGACGGGGTTTTTGTAATGAAAATGTGTCCACATGTCCATGTTAAATTCACTACCTTCAGGTCATTTTACCAAAAGCTCTGCTTTCTCGTTATTTGTTCGTTTTGTTTATGCTTTTCAGCACATATGCGGTAGATTCAAGTTTTCATCGTGAACTTCAGTACATTATTATAGTTTAGCTCGATCTTAATTACATAAGTTTAAATGGATTATTAAAAGCGGGCAGACCCATATTATAATGACTTCTATGGAGTACACAGACAAAACTAACATAGTCTGTCTACATACGTTAAAACGTTAATCACATTTCAGCGTTAGGCAGGTTGGACGTTGACGCTAGTTTATCTTAGTGATATATTGACTAAAACTTGCGCTCCAAATAACAAGAAGTCCAACCGTTTGTGCGAAGTTATTTATAAGCGAATAGGCGACATGTATTGAATATTCTCAATACGCTAAATTGTTCAATCTGCTGTCGTGTCGTAGTATCATTTGTCAGCTTTATTGCATCAATTGACATTGGCAGCGTATTGTCATACGTTCATGTTCATGTAGGATGTCTGCGTATAAAGCGTTTTATTGGTGTCCTTCACATATTAATAGAAATGTAGATATAGGTACCCAGTAGCTACATCTTCTTACATTTTCAAACCAATCGCGTAGATTTATCCGAATTTGGCTTTCCATGTAAACCTGCTGTATCTTTGATAGGACTTAACACATCACGTGTGTTTTATGAAGCTTTTGAATAATATAACAACACTGCAAAAGTAGAAGGCCATGTTTTACTTTACCTGGATAGGCTGTGTTTTAGAATCGCTTCAAAATTAGAGTGAACAGGCTTCTGGGTAAGCTCGCTCCATCGACGACTTTGTCTCTGTCATCTATGACCTAGACTAGAGTCAAGAGCAAACTCATCTCAATAAAAAATATGAAACTGAATTTGTGTAAACTTATATGCAAGTATTAGTTAACGGGAAATTATTTGGAGGTGGTAAAAACAATCCTAATGTTGTATACATCAAACTAAAATACCTTGTGCAGTGCCAAAGCAAATATTACTGGAATGCAAAATATATTGCTAACCATACTCGATAAAAGTCACATATTTTAACGAAAAATCTCAAGTGGGAAGTGAAAACAGCTTACGTTTAAAAACAAAACTGCGGGTCAATGAACTTCAACCGCGGGCTTGAAGAGTTTAAACTCAATAACAAAGGCGTTACCGACGCTTTGTGTGAAGCCGCTTGCCTGAAAGCTCTTCTTAATTCCTTAGCTGTTAATGGCTTATTCACATTAGTCTATAGGTCGGTCGATTGAGATAGAACTTCCGGCATTTTCTTAAAGGATAATGGGAACAGATGTCTGTCAAACAACATCTATTGTCTCTGACAGTTGACAGCTGAGTTGATAATCGACTTAATTAGGCTACTGTTGATAACAGTTTTCGTGTCAAATAGTGTGAGGGTATGATTATTATCAATCCGGGATATAAACAATATCTTCTGCCTGCGTCTGGACCGCGTGTCTAATTAAGCTCTCAGCAATGGCGTAGCTTTTTTGGTTCTGTAGATTCTTCCAGCAATTGTTCTTTTACAAATATTAAATTAACTAAAAATCTTACCTTTTCATAATATTTTTTTATTTGTATATTCTTTCCGAAACAAAATTATATTTTAAATTTAATTTTTATTTGTTGTAAACCTACCACAGTGTAGTATTTTTAACCCAAAGGTAGACTGGTAGAGAATGCCTTGATGCATTAAGTCCGCCCATGTACCACTTTTGTACATTAAGTTTAAATAAATAAATAATATTGGTATACTATTATGGTTATGATGATCTACAAAATACTTAGCTAGCGGTGTTATTCATGCTGATTTGTACGCTGTTCTATTAAAGCTACCATAAATATCCCGAAATAGGATCGCATTAATGACGTGATTTCAGTTGTCTACTAAAAATCAAAGGTTGTAAACATATTTCTATGAACAACAAAGCTGAAATTACATCTCTAGTTAGCATACCTAAGTATGTTTAATTTTGTCCTGACCTGATTCAAACAAACTTTATCATTCTCTCATTACGAAATTATCACACAAATAAATGCGTATCTAATACCTTTAAACGAGTAATACTTGTATACATGTATATGTCACCGGAAAATTGCAAACGCCGTGAGATTGTAAAATATCGCGTGAAATTGTAAACTATTTTTTCTTAATAAGACACAGATATATTGGAAACTATTGAATTTGGATGGGATTTATTGTAAACAAAACGATGTTTTCATAATATATCGAGGAATTATAATCTTACGGAGTCTGCAATTTTCCGGTGACATATATATAATCTGAATCTCGGAAACGGCTTCAACGATTTTCATGAAATTTAGTATGTAGTGGTATGGGGTGTCGGGGCGATAAATCGATCTAGCTAGGTTTAATTGTAAGAAAACGTTTACCAAAAAAAAAGAAACTCATCCAGGTACTATTATTTATCCAACACAATCTGGGACATCAACTGATTAAACTTCTGAATCCGACGTAATGATCTTTGCAGTCTGTTTTCATAGTATCGGAACTGTGTCGCGGACTAAATATAGCTTTGGATGAGTAATGCGCTGAACTTTGTGTCCCGCTCGTGACAGGCGTTTATTTAGATGCGGGGTTTAAGGGACCAGGTGAATTGACTAGCTGGCTTTCTAAATGTCAATTGAAATAATGCTAGCCTAATAGGCGACAGTGTATTTTAGTTCGTCTGTTTATTTAAAGAGATACAGCATCTGAATTACCGCTTAAAGCTCAACAGTTATACGTTGCACTGGGGCCCTACTATGAAGTCTTAAAACGATCATGATTCCGCTCTAAGAGAGAGACGGAACTATACATAGCGAATGTCACTATCCCTTTTACATCATCGGAATTGGATGGCATTAGCACGTCATAGTAGGACACCAGAAAAGAAAGAGGTCATGAGTTTAATAAATTTTTATGAAGAAGTTGAAGTTTATTTGGGAGTCGCACAAGCTAACTCAGGTGAAATTTGTGCAATTTAATTTCGTTAGAGAGACAAAAAAAGTCTTGTAAATATAACTCAGGTTGAGTAATGCACTGAATTTTGTCCCATTCGTGACTGACATGTATTAAGATGCTGGGAGTTAAGGGACGGATTGGGTCTACCAGGTGTGTGGACCAGCCGGCTTTCTAGTGCTAAATGAAACACGGTGACAACGTTTGTTATTTTGTGTATTTAAAAAAATACAGCATTTGAAGTTAGCAGTAGAAGCTCAACAGTAAATGTACCTATTGCATGACAAGAAGGAGGTTGTGAGCTTAAGGTTGACTTTGAATTTTGAATTCAGTGCAAGAGTGTAATTAGCACATGCGTTCATTTAATTTCGATAGAGAGATACTTGTAAATATAGCTCTGAATGAGTAATGGTGCTGAACTTTGAGTTCGGTTCGCAACAGGCGTCTATTTAGATGCGAGGCTTAAGGGACCAGGTGTTGATACCGGCTGGCTCTTTAGTGCGAAATGTCAATTGTAATATTAAGCGTTGCGTTGTGTGGGAATAATGGGTTTGACAATGTATTTCTAACTTGTCTTTTGAGATGCAGCATCTGGTACGCGATGATGTGTTACTCTGACGTGAACCTAGGAATTATTTACGTCGTAAGTGCTTTCATAAACATACTAAACATAGCAGTTGAGCAGGTTGGCTTTGAAAATAGAAAGGGCAAAATCAGGATTAAAACCTTAATTATCGATATTACTGTCCATAGCCATAATTAACGTATAATTGTACTTGAAAACCTCAAAGCATTCATATTAAAACTCCATTGTCCACAACTCCTCACCCTCCGCACTAACCACCCAGTAACCTGTTACCTGTGCACTTGTCCGCAGGAGGTGCGCGCGGAACGCGATGTGCTGCAAGCGCGCATGTCGGAGCAGGCGCTCAAGATCTCGTCGCTGTCGGCGCGGCTGCAGCAGCAGAGGAACGACGCCGAGGCGCTGTCGCACCAGGCCACCAGCCAGCTCAGTGTGCAGCTGCATGATGCACTCGCTGAGGTACGAATCTTCTTATTGTATTACCTCGTAACCTTATTCAGCTTCATCTGGTTACACTGCATAATTGGGAAAGTTCTCGTCAAAGGATCATGTAAAAAACCGGTCAAATGCGAGTCAGGGGGGCTACTCTCTAAACCCGAATTCCGTAGTTTTGGGCTTAGTTGCGGGCGTATTCTACTTAGTATCACCTACGGACTTACGATTAGTCCCGAACCCGAACTAAGAAATGAATGACAACACGATTTGACAGTAGGTAACTGTCAAATCGTGTTTTCATTAATTCTTAGTGGTTAGGTGATACGGAGCCAACGGGGAACACGCCCGCAACTAAGCCCTAAACTACGGACTTCAGGCTGAGAGTGTAGCCCCCCTGATTCGCAGACAAAGAGTACCATTACGAAACCTTGCTACTTGCAAAATTTCATGACAAAAGCCCTAAAGATTTTGCTAGTATCGAAAAATGTGGCATTGCGAACCTTCAGGCTAACAGCGTGACAGATAGATGGACAGATAGCGAAGACTTAGCAATAGTGTTCCGTTATTTATCCTGTGGCTAGTAACTACCATGTATCCTTAAAAACTAATAACTGACTACTAAGCTGAAATAAAACGCT
The DNA here is from genome assembly GCA_002192655.3 of Mamestra configurata. Lineage (NCBI taxonomy): Eukaryota > Metazoa > Arthropoda > Insecta > Lepidoptera > Noctuidae > Mamestra > Mamestra configurata. The sequence continues at coordinate 19,530 of NDFZ01004432.1, forward strand.
AACTATGCCAGCGGAACATTTATTCAAAAGACCTACAAGTGCTGACTGTAAAGTTCCTTTCCTTAACAAACGCTTGTTTATCCACAGGTGCAACGGTTGAAAGAAGAGTTGGAATCAAAAGACAAGCAGTTAGCAAGAGTCAAGCAGAACCTCGAGGAGAGAGAAAAACTACACGATGAACATAACTCCTTGTATGGGAACTCATGTAAGTAATGATGTTTTTAACGAATGTAAAAAAAATACTTTATTACTCGTGAAATACGAACGTATGCCGCTGCACCAAAATGGATTAGCGGTTGGTATGTTTATATCCCGACATGTCTTTTCAATGCCAAGTCAATTATTTTGTGGGATTGTTTACTGCCTATCCTGTAGATCTATGGTTTATCCCATCATTTTCCAAACTTAGTTACTAACTATTAAATTTTATTGCAGTAAGCATTAGCTTTCATCTAATTAGGTATTAAGTATCTGATTACAGATCAGCACAGTTGCGGATTTTTATCATTTTAATAAAAAATCGGGTACCTATATTTATTTAATACTTCATGCACACAAATGTACAGAGGCGGACTTAATGACTTAGGCATTTTCTACCAGTCAACCTATGGGTGATGCAGAGACAAGTAGTGGTAGGTGCAATGTGGAAAAAACACACGTCATTAATATTTAATTAATGCAACGATAAAATAATAGTACATTGTTCACCGAGAGGAGAAAGTGACCGATTACCGTCGAGGGTGTCGTTTGAAGCCCGAGCCGTAGGCGAGGGCTTTAAAACACCCAAGATCGGGAATCGCAGTTTCTCTCGAGTGATACATAGTGCTTTATACTACACCTAGAAGGAAAATAAAAAACGAAATCTTTACTAATTGAAATTTATATTGAAATTGTTGCAGTTAAAACTGAATCCTCAAACAACACACAAATTGGAAATGGCGCCAATGGCGTCTGCAATTTTCACATGTTCTTTTTTCAAATTGTTTATCCTGCCGCCGCAGGGTCGCACTGCCAGCCCGACACCATCCAACACACAGCTAGTGGCCAGTGTCATTTTGCGAACTTGGAGATAAAAACTCACTGTAAAAACTTTTTGGCTTTTGATATTTAGGTTACCGGCGCATAGTCTTACCCAAAATTAAAAAAGAAAAACCACGTAAGAAATGGATTTTCATACACTTTTCTCTCCCGCTCAGATGCGTTTTCTCCCCGCATATTTGTTCGATATGCAATGACGTACTTTCTACCGTAAATTTGATAAAGTATCAAGGTACTTTCTAAGCAGGTGTAGTATAAACTAATATACCTACGAATATACTTAAACAGTTGATGCAAACTAATAATGAGTAAAAAATCAGCGCTGCGACGATACTACTGCCAACTTCTTACGAATGTGCTCGCGAACCTTAACTTTGAAGGTTAATCGGTTGGTTGCTATCCTGGTTTCCTGGGCTAGCGCATTCCACAAAGAAATATATTAAATGAAGAAAGAACAGTGTATATCCAATTCACTTGTGACTCAGTCAATAAATGTATACTTTTATTGATGATTCAACTAGTTTGAGCATGATTCTATGTGAAGAATAGTTTATTATTAGAAGTTGGGAAAACCTACTGTTTTATCACCACACATAGAAAATGAAATGCGTCAGAACGCTGCTAAATTTCTCTTTTGACTTTCCACCTGGTGTTTCCATGGTAGTGGAACGTTACAGGTTGATGTTATAGATATATGACTGGGATAACATTCCCATTAGGATTCAGTCCTCTTTGTTTTGCCCCATAAACCGGTTTAAATAAAAGTATTTAAATGAATATAGCCTTGCCGACGCATTTTAATTTAGTTAATTTATTCTTCGCAATATTCCCTATTTCCAAAACATAAATATTACCTTCTTTTTGAAAAAAACTGTCATTAAATTGGGTTCTTAACTTTCAGTCAGCGTTTCGATCGGGGGCCCTACTATGAAGTCTTAAAGCGATCATGATTTCGCTCTAAGAGAGAGACGGAGCTATACATAGCGAATAGCACTATCCCTTTTACATCATCGGAATTGGATGGCATTAGCACGTCATAGTAGGGCCTCAGTCCCACTGACACAAAATTGATCGCGTGTATTTACAGATAGGTTAACTCACGAAAATGTTTGTTCCACCAGGTAACCCTAAAGACAAAGTGATAATACTAGAGCGCGAGCTGTCCGCCGCACAGTCGCGCGCGGCGCAGCTGGAGAGCCTCGCCACCAGTCTGGAGAAGGACAAGGGAGAGCTGCAGGCCGCCATCAGGGACCACCAGAGGGCGCTGGCGGAGAAGGAGGACCAGCTACAAGAGTTACTTGGTAAGTATGCATAATGAAGATTATCATCGATTACTTTGCTTGTTTTCCTTTTTGACACATTTCTAAATGTGTTTGGCAAAAAGGCTCGTTTATGATTTGTGATTTACAACTGGCTTTCGAAAGCACTAAGTACAGTAATCTCTTTCGTCGACAAATAATATTGAACAAAGTATTAGTTAACAGCTAAAATGACGGCATAGATATTATTATTTACTACTCCAAGACAGAGAAAAGCATGATGTTATAAATCTCAATCAGAGTAGTTGCACACATTTAATTGGACTCCTTAGTTGCAGTGTCATACTACTACATGTGTCACTGTTGATGTAATTTTGTAATAGTTATTGCCGTCTCTCACTTTATACCCGCTTAGTTTCGCACGAAACGGCCGAGCATAAATAGTCATGAAGATTGTTTGAATTGAGGCTAACACGAGGCAAATCCATTAGTGAAGGAAACAATATATCAATGTATTTAATCTGCCTGTCTAAATAAAAGAAGCCTATATTTTAACATAGTTTTTGTTCTATCCTGACGAAGTGACAAGACACATATAAACAATATCTCTTATTTATTGATTCTATCTCTGAAGCTTGCCAAAAACTAAACTTCGTAAAATATAAGCGTAGGTACACGAACATGTTTTTAGCTCGCAAAACAGTTCCATTTCACTCGAGTGATTCATGTACTCTGTTTTCCAGTTTTGTTTTAGGACTTCACATCAGTCTAGACTAATTATACGCGAATTGGATTTATTCCAACTTCCTCGCAATTATTTACGTTGACGGTGAAAAATCCGTCTAGCTAACTTGCGAAGTTAAATATGATTCATTGCCTTCACAGCGCTAAAACTGGACGAAGAGGACCAAAAGGAGGAGAATGGTGACGTTTTGGAAGGTAAAGCTTCCGCGAGGACGCTCAGCGACATCGTGTCTATATCTGAGTTCGACGAACAAGACCTGCAGATGCGTAGGGCTGAACTTAAAGGACAGAACGTCAGTCCAATTGGCGCGCCCTACGCCGACACGATGAAAGAAAAAACTCTAAACCGAACACTACCACCTGAACTCGAAAAGGCCAACATGAGTTCCCTACACATAGAATACATCGACCATTTCGATCTACCTGGCTACACCCCGCGAGCTGACTCCTTGCCAGCTCATCTAACGTCAACACAAAACAAACTACTCAAACAGTACAAGAGGAACGTCAACGAAACAACAATGTTCGGTGCCGAAATGAAACATGCTCAAGTCATTCAAGACAATTGCTCAATGTACCCTAACAGAGACGTCAACGACAGTAAAGACCTCACCGTCGAACCTAAGAAGATTAACTTCTCTCTAGAAGCTACCGACAATAAAACACACAACGACTACACCTCATTAGGAGAACTAGGAATAACTCTGGACGTGAAACAAGAAAACTTCCCGGATATACTGACACAGTTGAAACATGAAATTAAAAAATCTAGATCCGAGTTAGAAAATTGCAAGTCTGAACTGAAAAACGCAGAAGAACAACTCTGCGAATTTCCTGCCTTGAAGGAGGAGGTGGAAGAACTCAAAAGTCTTCTAGAGAACACGATGGCGACTATGGAACACGACAAGAAATTTTACGAGAATCAATTAGATAATTTCTCGTCGAACAAGAAGTTGCTCGAACAAAGACTTACTGAACTGTCACAAGAAGTCAACGACAAATCCAAAGACTTGCATCTGCTCAAAGAAGACATTCTGAGGCGAGAAAACATGATTCTAGAACTCGCTAAAGAGAAACGTAACTTGACAAACAAAATGACTGAACTAGAAGTTAAGATTGACGAGTTACAGAGCCGGAACAACGCTCTGGAGAAATATGAAAATGAGAACCATCAAATGAGAGAGAAAGTTAACGAACTGCAAAAGTTACAGCAACTTGTGTCGGAGAAGAACCAACAAATTGACAGTTTGAATCAACATTTGGACAGGTTGGACGACTTGCAACGATGCCTCAATGACAAAACAGAAGAACTAGACAATCTGAAAGAGGCATTCGAAGAGAAATCCAACGAATTATTCCACCTACAAGACACAGTAGAAGCTTTAAACCGTGACGTTGCTAAACTGAACGAAGATAACGACAAATTGAACAGTCATAACAAAGACTTGAAGTTGAAATTAACTAAACTAGAAAAGGAACAAGAGAACGCCTCCCTCAAATTACAAAGCAACGAATCTGAACTCGTAAGAGTAAACTCTCTCAACAACGAATTGACAGCAAAGATCGATGAGCTAAAACTCCTAACAGACAAACTGAAAGACAAGGAAACAGAGATTGAAATCTTACACGAAGACATAAATGCTTTCCACGAAGAGATAGCTTCTCTGAAAGAACAATTAAAAATGGTATCAAGAAGTCCATCTCCTAGAAGCAAGAGCGGTGACGAGAGGAAATCGCTAGACCGACAGGCCAGCAGTGATAAGAAGCAACTGGTGAAGATAAGGAAGCAAATCTCGTTGCTGCAGCATGAACTAGACTTTAACAAGAAGGAATTGAATGATAAGGTGAGTGGACTTTTTATTTGATGATAGTTTTTTTGCGGGTGTTTGCAAAGTAGGGTAATCTGATTGACGGTAATGTGAAGTTTGTGTGCCGTGCTAATAAATAAATTAAGGTCATTTCTAGTCAGCAGCAGATGTATGAAATCATACAAATTATCTAAAAACGTATGTATTTTTAGATAATTTGTATGATTTCATACATCTGCTGCTGACTAGAAATGACCTTAATTTATTTAACCTAATGCATGTTTTTTTTTTGTTAAACATTTACGACCGATTTCTTCTCTCGCAGAGGAGACCTATGTCCCAGCAGTGGGCACTTAAGCTGATAATGCTTATCTTTTAATATCTTCATTTACAAAATTTAAACGTTAAACAAAATTAAAGCATAACCTCGCGAAAAATATCGACTGTTCCACAGCTGGTTTTATTCTAGATTTTTGGGTTAGTCACAGAAGAACAGTTGTTTTATAATATTCAGTACAATGACCCATTTTCAAGTTTAATGTTCATACAGAATAAACTCTAAACTTGAAAATGGGTCATTGTACTCAAGTACACGTTGTAAAATGTTTTTATTACCCAATTTATTCCCAACCAATTATCTTTCTCATTTTATTATTCCGTTCCAACCTTTACGTAAATCATATCTTTCACATGGATTGTCCAGGCATTCGAGTTAGCAAAAGCTAAGCTAGACGTGACGGAACTGCGCAACAACCTGAGCCAGGCCAGCAAGCAGAGCGCCGACAGCGACGCACACAACGCCGAGCTCAGGCAGCACGCGGACAGCTTGCAGCACGAGATACAGCAGCTCATGGGGGAGAAGGAACAGCTGGCGCAGCAGCTTGAGACTGTTGTAGCTAGGTAAGCCTATACCTGGGGTGAATAGGAACTTTCAAAACTGATGGGGATTTTCACCTAAATACATGAAATCCCCGTGCAAAGTGATGTTTCCATTCCCCTCAGCATTCCTGTTTGACCCGTTTGTAGGTAAATATGTTTATACCTATTTGTTACAAAAGAAAATATTGCTGTGAACTGTTACGGCGAATAAAGTAAAATAGTTATAAATGTGACCAAACTGTTTTTGCATTGCTTTGTGGTTATTTCGAGGAGATTTCTTGTTAAGTCATGCTCCGGTCAATGCCATTCGTTGTCTTTGGGAGGTTCACTATTTGAATAGCAGCTTTGTTTCCTGAATGTCACTTAATGCCTTTCGTTGTATGACTATATCTTAGGATGATTTTATTTTTGTATTTGTAGATTGCGAGAAGAGTCGAACGTGGGAGAGTTGAAGAACAAACTGCGGCAGAGAGTAGAGAGGTGTCAGGAATTAGAAGCGGAACTAGAAAACTTAAGGGAACTTGTGGACAGGTAAATGAAACAATAAGTTTGTAAAAACCTTCATAGTCAGCTGAGCAAACAGTTATTTGTAAAAGAGTTGTGTAATTTTTGGTGTACAATAAAGATATTTTATCTATTTAAACTGATGAAAGGCTGTCAACAATTGCACTTACTCATGCGATGTCATGAATGATCCTTGTCTTTAGTTTTTTTTTTATCATGCTTTTATTAGTAGCAGCAGTGCTGAGACTCTTCTCTGACAGCGTCTAGCTGTTGAGGATGTACGCGAGAATGTGGGAAAGATTTACGTCAACCTTTTTTTCTGCAATCTAGTTGTCTATCCTGCCTGTATGATCGTATTGTAGGGCAAACCCATCTCTGTCAGTTATGTAAACAAGAACTGTTCCCAGAGTCCGCCTGTCCCCCAGTCGCCAAGCCCCGCAGCCGGCGCAGTGGGAGCGCGCGCTGGCGGTGCGCTCGCCCACGGCTGAGCTGGAGCGCGCGCTGAGGGACCAGCTCGACTACTCGCACACCCTGGATGACGATATTATGGAGCAGGTGACTATATTTGGATCTCCTACAAAGGATACTCAGTTACAACATAAATCACAGTGATACAAGTGTGTTGGCGCGACTACTACGCCATCTATCGTCGCATCGGGACATCATATCTACGAATGAGAGCTCACTAACGTCGGCGACCAATCACAGCACGCGTTTGTTTTCATTCGATTCATTGTAAAGGATCTGTTTAAAAATTTAGAACTGATACACCCTGCTTGTGAAAAGACGGATTAAAATATTACAACCAAAAATTCAATAACTCAATTATTGAAAAGCACCTGCCTCACGTTCCTGTACAAAGTGGTTCATTTAAGTGTGCTCCTTCAGTCGTAGGAGACCACCGCATGCACATGTAGGTGAAAACATAAAAAAATACAAAAAATAAAAATATACTATTCAAATAAGAGTGTTAAATTAATTAAGTACTCCAAGATAAATCGCCAGAACTCGCTTCAAATTAACACAAGTCTAAACTAAAAGTTATTTTTTGTAATAAACATAAATATAATAAATTTACGCCTCATTAAAACGAGTATTATCAGGCAATAAAAGTGGAGACATTTGTAACAATATAATTTTTATGTTTACAGATTTTGTCGGCAAGCAGCGACGAAAGAGAAGACATACCGCGTCTAGCTTTGAATACATCTAAGTAAGTGTTTCTTATTGATCGAGAGTGTCGGTCAAAAACAGTCATACTCATCACCCACAACCTGCATTTGACAACTGCTAAGCACGGGTTCTAAGGCTAAACTCCTCTGTTCATAAACAATAAACCACGGCCTCAGAAAACTAATTTGTGTGTTTAAAGAAAAAACCGGCCAAGTGCGAGTCGGATTCTTACAGGAAGGGTTCCGTACCAGAAACCGAAAAAAAGACACGTTTCATGTATGGGAGCTACCTTTAATTTTAAAATGTTTCTTATTTGTTGTTATATCGGCAAAAGAAATACACACTCTGTGAAAATTCCAACTGTCAACCTATTACGGTTCTAGAGATACAGCCCGCTGACAGACAGACAGACGGATGGACGGACGGACAGCGGAGGCTTAGTAATAAGGTCGGGAGCTGGTTACCCCTCGGGTACGGAACCCTAAAAAGAGAAATTTTACATTTATTGTTTTACATTTAAAGTTAAAAAAAACGTGCGTCGGCAAGGCAAAGTTACTTACGAATATCAATATTGTTAACAGATCGTCAAGCTCAATCCACTCGTCATCATCGGACCGCATCAACAGGCTGCGCTCTGAGAACGACAAGCTACTGATGCAGGTCAACAACCTCGAGTCCAGACTCAAAGATAAGGACGCACTTATCACTGAACTAAACAGGTGAGAATACTGAGTCCATTTGTAAATAGAAATTGTAATGAACAAGCCACAATTTTCGTTCAAGAACCTTTATTTGATACTAGCTTTTGATCGAGAGTTTTTCCCGTTCCCGTATAGCATAGCGTTCCTCATGAATGTGGCTATCATATACAAAAATAATTTTCCAAATCCGACTTCCAGAGATGTCTAAACTGTTTCAATGTCGGGTGAATACCTTCCTTGAAACCTTTCTATCGTGTGATTAGATTATATCTGTAACTTAAATCTAACAAAATCAGTAGGCCGAAATCGACTGATTAGAAGTAATCGCGAGGTTCTGACGATGTAGACAAAACAAGAAAATAATGTGGGATAGGAGACCCTTGAACATCTTTGTTTAACAAGTGAGCGTTTGGCACGCGAAATAAAAGAACTAGACTTATTTGTAGTCGTTACAGAGCTCTGCCATTTATAAATCATAAACAGTAGCCTGAAAATATCTAATTCTGTGGGCCCGTGTGGTATTATACGAAATCGTGATCAAAGTGGCTTTAAATCATTCGAGTATGTTGTACAATCGCCGCAAACATAGAGCTATTCTAATCGCAACACACACATACTTACGACGAGCACACAAAAGCTCTCGTCCCAGTGCAGTGTTTCACCTTGTGGTGTATACGTCAGGGTGCGAGACAAGCTGCTGCAGGACTGGCAGACCAGCAAGCTGCGCTACGAGACCGAGCGCGACAACTGCGGCCGCCTGGCGCTACTGCTCGACACGCACAAGCAGACCGCCGACAGTTTACAGGTAAACCACACTTACATTACGACTGAAATTCTTGGTCAGTCGTTACGGATAGTCAGTAGTGAGAAACACTGACACCAGTCTGACCAAGTGGTATTATGTTATCTAGTTAATGGGTTGTGGAAAAGTAATAAAAATGTGAAGATGTCAGGATAGAGCCAGGAGTACACAATATTCTTCTTCCTCGTGTCGCTGGCACGACATTAGCTTCGATTTTATTGGCACAAAACATTGCCACTTCCACAGCATCTTTGGTGGCAGCGCATAGGTCACTAAGCTATAAATTTTTGGAGCACAGAGGGGAGGACAGGAGGCAAGTCGGTTCCATGTCACGACATGTGCCAAGTATTCGATCAATAGGTTAGCTTGATACCAAATCAACCGTCGTTTATTAATAACATAAACTGTTCTCCACCAGAACCAGGACTCCAACATGATCCAGATCCTGAAGAAGCGTCTGGAAGCAGCCATGCAGTCGGAGCTGGAGCTGCAACAACGCGAGCAGAGCGCGCGAGCGCGCGTGGCGCAGCTGGAGAGGCAGCTGCTGGACTCCGCGCAACACGATCCTGTCAAGTCGCAGCTGCACCATGAGGTCACCATACTCCACTACATCACACACATTTTAAAATAAGCATTTCGTCAAATATGGCTTCGTCTCGACACCAGAAGTTGCGAAAACCACATAGCTAATATGTAAAAAACACAATCTTAATCGGTTCTTGTGAGGTACGGATGGTGTATATCATTGAACTACTCCTAAGCGCATGGACCAATTTTGATTATCTATTTTGTGCGCGTTTGAGTGGTTCCCCGGAAGGTTTAAATTCACAACTGTACCCTTTGGGTGGCGGTGCAATCGGGTTCTAGTTTTTTTTTTTGATAGGAGGGCAGGCCTTCTGTCGGGACCGCTAGTTTAATATAAAATAAAACACCAAAATTGTTTCTACCTATGTCCGTTATAGACTTTGAAACCATCCAACCCCAAATTTTAGACCACTAAAACGGGATGTGCGCGTACGTAGTCGCGGGAAAAGGCTAGTTATATATAAATTTCATATCCAAAATCGAATACACATTTGTAGGAAAACCAAGCGGGTTATTATTAATCCTGAGCGTTGGTAACTTTTAAAAAACGACTTACTGTTACGCGCTATCAAGTTTTAATTTGACGTGCGATTGATAGTATTGTTCACAGTCAAAGGAGATCAGTCAGGTGCTTATTGAATCCACATGCAAATCTTATCCCTCTCTTTTCCCCACCAGATGGAAAACAGTGAGCGCCTCAAAGGCGAGGTATCCCTGCTCAAGTCGAAGCTGGAAGTAGAACGCACGCGGTACCAGGACTTGCAGGCCATGCTGGAGCACAGCCGCCTGCAGGCCGACAGGGAGATGAACGCCAACAACGAACAGTGCACCGCGCTCAAGAATGAACTCGCCGAGCTCAAGAGGTAAGGATATGCTTCCGAGCCTTTCTTATGATAACACTATCATAGCTTATGAGGGTAAAACATTCATTTGTAAAGATTTTAATAAAAATCTTACTATTTTTTGGTGACGTAATTAGGTGCTTAAGGTTAAGCTACCACGTAGCTTCGGCTCGGATCAACGGATACCGGGCGATAAACATTTAATCGACCGCCGATCGATACCATCGATCAACTTTGATCAATTGGTGTGGTGGCTTTGACAGATCGAAGATAGAAGTAGAAAATATCGATCGACGTCGACTTATTCATTCTACCATCGATCGACGGCAACGATCGATCGATTGGTGTGAGATCACCCTAAACGCAACGAACACCGTGAAATCCTCAAGTTGTTCATAAAACTTTCAAGTCCTTATTCTTGGAGACGAAGAGAAAGTGTTTTTTACTTTCTAAAAACTAAAATTCTCTATTTAACTCTTTTTTGAAAACATTCTAAACTAACTTAAAGTTAGATCTTGAAAGTTTGTGTGAAATACCGTGAGGAATAAACACTCCTAAGTGTCTTCGATTTTAAGTTTTACTCAACTTCTGTAAACAAGATGAAAACAGGCCACATATATTAATTTGATTTTATTCGGAAAACTTATAGCTAATTACAAGTATAAAAGAAGTATTAGCTATTATTTTAGTCTCAAGTGGTTCAGATGCTAATTGATAAAAATATTATGTATTTTTGCAGATTGAAACATGACGCAGGCGTCCAGTTACTTCGCGCTAAGGAGCTCATCAACACACAGAGTCACACGATCTCCGAATTAGAGAAGAAACTGACGACCAGCGTCAACCACAAACCTGTTACTGACGCACTGGTACGTTTCTTGATATTTTACTATAGTACTTTTTGAGAAGCATACAGCCGGAGTACGTAGAGTAAAGGACAGAAGATGATCTCACCATTGAGAGAGAGAGAGAGAGAGACATTTAGGCCGATACGTTCAGCCATTCTAACTAATATTATGAATCTGAAAGTGAATTTGTTAATTTGTTACGCTGTCACGCCTAAATCGCTGAACCGATTTTGATGAAATGTGGTACTGAGATAGGTGGGACCCTAGAGACTGTTAGTGTACTTTTATTGTGAAAGTTTATAAAAGCCGCGGCCAAAAGCTACTTTTCAAATATAATTAAAAAGGATTCGTTTTAACTATTTTGAAAATGTTTGAATGTTTTTAAATTATTTATATGTTCACTATTATTTATTTGTATAGTAAAATGCATATAATTCAGTTGATTGTCCCATTCTTTGTTTCTCAATAAATATGTAAGTCAGCTAGTTGCTTTTACAGGAGCCCTTAGCAGGCAGTTACAAGCTCGGTGTTTACTAAAACGCGATGTGACATTCTATTATACAGCATTCATCTCCCACAGACTGAAATCGAAAGCACAAAGACTGAACTGGCCCGAGAGCTGGCCACGCTGAAGAAGTGCCTCATCGACACGTCCAGCCCCGAGCTGCTGGCGCTGCGCTCGGACAAGCTGCAGCTGTCCGCCCAGCTGGAGCGCCTGCAGCGGGAGAGGGAGAGAGAAAGAGAGAGAGAGGCGTCAGCCCGGAGTGCGCCGGCGCAGGCCGACGAGCGCGACCAGGCTGTGAGTGACGCTCTTATTAAATGCTTCACGTGTTCTGTGGCGTTTCTTTGTCATTACTATAAGGCTTTTATTGTGTTTTTAAGGTTTGTAAGGTCGGATATACGTAGGGTTTTGATTTTGTACAGAAACATAACGACCGACTAATAAAATTAAATGATGTTATAAAGAGTCAGAGCCTCAAATAGTTAATGATGGCGACACTTTACAATGTTTGCAACAACAAAAGTCTTTAACCATTGTCCGATTAGTTAAATCCGTTCAGGAGTTTCACTTTTCATCTCCAGAAGCTATCAACAGATCCTCACCATAATAAAATGGAGCATATGAAGACATTCCTAATAGTAATCGGTATCTACGAAGTTATGGGTTATTACCACTGATCGGATAATCGGGCTCAAATATACCTAAACTTCACTTATACGGACATGCTGTTCAGAATCCCGGATCCCGGAATCGTTCGAAATTCCTGAAATTGCTAAAAATATAGTTAGAACTCGTTGTGAACTCTCTATAATTTTTATAGGTATTCCATTTGTTTTGAATAAAATAAAGATATGAAGTTTGTTATAGTTGTTTTTACAAAGTTGTTCAATCCCGGAAATCCGGGATTACTTATTTATTCAGAAAGGAATGTCCATATTATTCTTTCACGGGAAGAAGTTAAGGTATATAAGCGCCCGATTATCCAATCACTGATTATTACAGAAAAAATACATGTCGACTAATACAGAATCTCCTCCATTTTTGAACTAGGTTCAAAATAGGCCTATTTATAGTACGGAGATTAATCAGTTCTATGATTACATCGAACTTCGCAAACTGTTACATTTATTCATACTTAACACACAATAAAAACAGCAAAACTGGTTTTGATGTTAACTCCGTTTAATTTAGACGTTGTAAAACACGAACAGAACCTTGTTAAAGAACACCGAAATCCACATCGCATCACGACTTATAAGACGAGCTGCTTTTGATATCATCATCGTAGTTAGTGACCTTGGGCTCCGTGTCCAGCGCGCAGTGGGACTTGTCGTCCGTCTCGCTGCAGAGCGGCTCTATGGCCCACAGCACGACGGCGTAGGCGGCGTACAGCGTGTAGTACAGCATGTACAGCAGCGCGGTCACCAGCGCCAGTGCCGCGGGGTACAGGCGCTGGTTCATCTCCATCTCGCCGCGCCACATCTCCTCCGTCCATGCGCGGAAGAATTGCGTACATTTTCTGTAAACAGTTATCACAGTAAACTGTTAATCACGAAAGTAGTTTCATGAATCTATAAGCTGCGCTAATCATAGGTTTTGTTTCTCGGAAGTCGAAACTTGTGCTACTTGTTTTTCACGCTTCCATTTAGGAGAGGCCTCAATTCTCAATTCTTTATTGCGTACCATAATGTATAAAGTTGTTAGGAAATAATTATATTAGTCACAATTATGGACCCTGTCGGGCAGAACGATTGTAAGCAACTATATTACAACTCCTGCGAATAATAGGATGCTTTACGTGTAGGGAAAATCAGCTCCAAATGTATGTCTGCCTAAAGTAAGCCTGGCTTGTATTTTAGAAATCAGTCCTCAGATACAGAGCATTACTCGAAAATCGTGCCAACGCGACGTGCATGACGCAGTAAGACAGAATTCGTACCTAGGTATTGAAGTGATTTGTGAGTTTACCTGTGGGTTTGCTTGCGTGTGGTGTGGTACGAAACTGTGTACAAGTAAAGTTGGGTTCACAAAACTGTGTTGTGTCGTGTCGTGCCTTCTGGCGCATTGGATTGGCTACAGAACTACACTAGCCCTGAACAAATTCGTTTGTACCGCGACACGACACAGTAACGTGCCCGTTGCGCTTGTGTCGGCTGACCTGAGCGTGGGCAGCGCGCGCTCCAGCAGGCTGACGAGGCAGTGCAGCACGTGCGTCAGCACCAGCACCAGCACCCACACGCACAGCAGGTACGGCGGCCAGCGGAAGCTGCCCAGCGCCGCTGCAGAATACACTGGCGTTAATAACCTGAGATTATAAGAACCAGCTTGCTATGCACATGCTATCTGTCTCTTCAGCACCCTTGCTTGACTTGGCAAGGCTGAATGTAAGGTCGAAGCGAAAAGTTATAAATTCTATGTATATAGATAGAGAAATTCAACAAATTATAAACTTGACTTTTGAATTAACATCATCTAAGTAGATAGGAAAAGACCCAAATGCGAAACGTTGGTCAGATCAAATACGTTCCACACTACTAAACATGGCGAAATATAGTCTATGAGAAAATTCGCCGACGAAGAGGGACTGTCAAACAGCAGAATGAAAGAGGCTTTGGGATATTTCAATCGGAAGCCGTTAGGAACCTAATGGTATGGTACCGTTGCCTCTGGTTGACTGGCAGAGAATGGCTGAGGCGTTTAGTTCGCCTTTGTATCTTTGTGCATGAAGTCTAAATAAATGAACTCAAGGACGGCTGAGCAGCGACCGAGGATCGAAAAATCTGAGAAGTTATTTCACATTTGCCACGGTAACTTCATCCTTTTTTTTTTTTTTTTTTTTTTTTTTTTTTTTA
>NDFZ01004432.1:37216-59534 GCA_002192655.3 Mamestra configurata
GCACCACCTCGAGCGAGCGCACGCGGCGCCGTGCCTCGCTCAGCCGCAGCGCGTGCTCCGACGCCGCTCGCGCACGCGCCTCCGTCTCGCTGTGCTCCACGCGCTCTGCATGCTCGCCTCGCTCGCCCCGATCTGGCCGCTCCGTGCGAGACCCCTGATAAAATCACCACGTAAACATAAATTGCGCAGCAAAATGTTTACGTGTTTACAACTTTCGATTAATAAGGGGCTACAGTGAATGAGGGAGGAACTTGATTCTTTACTATTAGACTACTTTTTAATTATTGCCCACGATTCTTTGTGAATGGTCTGTTTTATTGTTGAGGAAATCTTTTAGTAAACTATCAGATGCAGATTGTAATTTTTTTACCTCTTGAGGGATTTATCTCGAAAAGAGACGCGCGGATGTAACTCACTTTATAAACCACAATTAAATCTAAGACCAATCTTACTTACAAGCTAATAATACTTGAGCTCTGTCTACATACCGATGGCATTAGCTTGGCGTAGGACAAAATTTTTTCTTTCAACTTATCCTTCTCTTTGTCGTCCATCTTTGAGTCTGTTTTCGCGTTTAGCTCCGTTTTTGTGAATGAAGGATGGTCGCCACACATACTGCAATGGAATGTACTTTAAAATGCCTTTACTGACTGTCCTGTCAGCTGGCTACATGAAGTCATGTAGATTTGAGCTTTGCAGTATACATTTCATAATCAGCCTATAACGTGCCTACTACCTCTCTGTGAGAGGCTGTAACGCACCACGCAGCCCCAGTGTAGGTTGTTGGATCTCATATCTTCCAATTTTTGGTTCAAGGTAGGACACGCAGGGTTTTTGGGAGCATTAATGATTTAAAGTATTGAGGTCCAAGCCCTTTCTTTGTTCTTGCCTTTTAGCAGCGTGCCTGAGATGATTGAGGATGATAAACATAGGACTATACTTACACCATATCGGGCAATTTCGGTGCATCGCTTTTTGGTGCCTCCATATTGAAGCAGGCTGTTCACTTCATTGATTCTTCATTATAAAACGGGTTTCCCGGATAAATAAATATAAAATAAAACGATATACACGAGACATATATATTTGTCACATCACAGCGGCATTGAATTATGTCACTTTGATGTTCTATTTTTAATTTCATGGCATCCACGTTATTATTTTTCTGCCGGTAATAAGTTTGGCTATGAACTAAAAACTTTGGAGTTTTCACGCATTTAGAAGACGTGTAGAACAGTCGTGTGATAAAAAGACTTTGACTTCGAATTATTTACAAGCGATGCGGACCCAAATCGGAATTGAAACTTAACTTTTGAATACGAAGCATGTTTATGATAATTTCGTTACGTTGTAACATTTAGGTACATTAATATTGATAGGCTCGCGTTTGTCCACAATATCACTTGTTGGAAAGCAAAGACATTAAATTTATACCAATATATATGTCACCGGAAAATGGCAAACTCTGTAAGATTATAAAATAACTTGAGAGATTGTAAACTCTCGATAAATTGTCAACTGAACATTAGGAATACTATTTTACGCATCAAAATTTGATAGTCTCCGAGAAATTGTAGACGAAATGGCGACCAATCAGAGCACAAGTCTACAATTTATCTGTCTTCCCGTGATAGTAAACCTGGAAACAAGGCTCTCATTTGTCTGTTCAGATATGAGCTCACACCAACAATGACCAATGACCAAGTTTCCAAATTCACACCAAAACAGATAAATGTACATCAGAGTGCTGATTAGTCGCCAGTATATGTCACACAATTTGTCCACAATTTCTCGAACCGACACGGAGATATTATAGACTATTAAATTTTGATGCGTAAAAATGTATTCCAAATGTTCAGTTGACAATTTATCGAGAGTTTACAATCTCTCAAGTTATTTTATAATCTTACGAAGTTTGCCATTTTCCGGTGAGATATATATATACATATATAATATCTTATACATATATATATAATATCTTTAATCGCTTTATTGGAAAATGATGGTGTGGCGACGATGGTGGCTTACCTAGAGGTAATCTATTCATTCTCGTCTTGGGTTGTTTCCGCAGGTTGTACCTATCAGAAAAAAACAGAATCCGGCAATGAGGCAATGAATTCCACTTCTTAGCTGTAATTACTTCGCGTAAACACCAAACAGTTTTCGTCTTGGTTGACTTCTATTCCCAATTAATTGGAAAAAATGGTATCTCTCCTCTATTCCCAGATACGTTACCTGCACGGCCGCTGCCTCCGCCTAGAGAGCTGTCGCAAGGCGCTGGTCTGGCAGAAGAGATACCTGCAGCGGGTCCTAGCGGGGTACGCTGAGCTGGAGAAGAACTTGAGGCTGACATCGTCCAGGGTGCCGGAGGTCAGCAAGGGAAAGAAGCGGTTCAAGTGAGTGGGAGTGTCTAATTTTAACTTGCAACTTGTTTGGAGGTCTAGGACATAGCATCCTTATAGCGTGAACACTTAGCAGGTTTATAGTATCGTCTCGTTTCCTCGTATCCATCTAAGGTTTTTTCTTCCTATGCAGCTGAGAAAATGAAATAATGGTTTCCTAATGGTCAGTGTGTATTTCTGAGCATGAACGGCATTATCAAGATGACAGATTTCTAATTTCTCCTAAGTATTCTCCTACGATAAAGAAGATTAATGTTGATTAATAAAACTTTGTTTCTACGTTTCAAATAAGAAATTTGCAATTCGTCTTCATATCCAAATCTGTGCCTAACCCCCAAATACAATACGGCCGACGTATCTTGGCGAGTCCGAACTTCGCGCAGAAGGCCGCGCAATGACTTTTTTTAGGAACAAAATGGTGGCATGAGGCGACGTACGGGGGGCGGTGGTCTAGGCTAGAGATTGACCATAAGTAAACACAATCGACACTTTATTCAATCAAATATCGTAATCGATTAGTTTTATTTAGAAGTTATTGATTTTTGTTTAAATAACTTACTAAACGAAATAGATTTACAAATATTAGTGAATTTTGTAGTTAATAAACGAGATTTCAATTTAAATAAAAAAAAACTAATAAAATTTTATTCTCTTAGTTGAAAGACATGATTTACTTAAATATCAATTATCTATTAACGTCTACTTGAGTAACGACTGTTTGAGAAAATCTAAAACCTTATAAAATTGAAAACAAATATATTTTTATGACTTAATTTCAATCGATTTGAATGTAAATCGATAAAACAACACCCTCAGGCACGCGTATTGGACATCCCTTTTTGGTTACTTCGTGATTATTCGGCAATGCTCGGTACACGGTAATATGTCTCAGTCACACGTTAGCATTGGTGTCGTGTTCGTGTCGCTATCTCTGTCTTGAGCACAGTCGGTTACAAAAGTTTTCGCTGTTATTGCTTTTCATTGTTATTTTTTTTGTTAAGTTTTTTTTTTGTTTAGTGTTAAGTTTGTTTTGTTTGTGTTATTTGCAAGTGTCAATTGGCACTTATATTATACGCCAAATATGCCACCAAAACATAATACTGTGTTAAATCGCCAGGCGAGAAAAATTATTTACGATTTAACGCAGTATATGAAAAAAGAAAAAGAAGAAGGCGTAAAAGATGTAGATAAAGTTTATTTAAGAGTCATAGCCAACATTAAAACGTGGAAATGCCGCAGTGCGCGTTCGCGTTCGAGCGACTTATTTTTGTTCCTGATCCTTTATCTTGTATTATCATTGATCGAAGGTAATAGGGAAATTTTATTCGTACATTGGTATATAAAAAAATGACAATACCTAACAGTTTTCTTCGCGAGTGTACATGCGCTAAAGTTCGCAGAGCCTATGTTCAGACTCGCCAAGATACGTCGGCCGTATTGTAGCAATGAATTGCGCCTGCACGACTGCACCGGTCCACTACAGTTGCTAAAATTTAAGTGCTCTGTGTTCACCTCTATACTTTTATTTTATTATCTTACTTTAACCTTTTGAACGCCAGAGCAAAAACGCATCGGCGTGCCCCCGACGCCGAGCCACAAATTCGCCGTACTTTTCGTCACATATTTGTGACGTTTGGCGTACAGGGCACGCGCTTGCTTGTCATGTATACGTGACAGTGGCGTNTTTTGTTCCTGATCCTTTATCTAGTATTATCATTGATCGAAGGTAATAGGGAAATTTTATTCGTACATTGGTATATAAAAAAATGACAATACCTAACAGTTTTCTTCGCGAGTGTACATGCGCTAAAGTTCGCAGAGCCTATGTTCAGACTCGCCAAGATACGTCGGCCGTATTGTAGCAATGAATTGCGCCTGCACGACTGCACCGGTCCACTACAGTTGCTAAAATTTAAGTGCTCTGTGTTCACCTCTATACTTTTATTTTATTATCTTACTTTAACCTTTTGAACGCCAGAGCAAAAACGCATCGGCGTGCCCCCGACGCCGAGCCACAAATTCGCCGTACTTTTCGTCACATATTTGTGACGTTTGGCGTACAGGGCACGCGCTTGCTTGTCATGTATACGTGACAATGGCGTTCAAAAGGTTAATTCGTTTCACCTAAATGCAGCAACCATTTGTTTATATTACTAACGCGAGGATATATTTTCCTATAGATGTATCGCGACAGTGGTGGTGATAGTGCTGCGCATGGGCTTCTTAGTACGTCGGCGGCAACACGTGCGCGCGTTGTCTGCTAACTGTATCCTGCGCACCTCGCGCACCGACAGCAACCTCGTCAGGACTACGCCGTAAGTACCTCTATAGGTATACAATATGTTTAGAGCCTGTGAGAGATCATCATCATCATCTGCCTGCCCTTATCCCATGTTACTTGGGGTCGGCGCAACAC
Organism: Mamestra configurata; assembly: GCA_002192655.3. Lineage (NCBI taxonomy): Eukaryota > Metazoa > Arthropoda > Insecta > Lepidoptera > Noctuidae > Mamestra > Mamestra configurata. The sequence continues at coordinate 42,035 of NDFZ01004432.1, forward strand.
GTTTTTTTCTTCCATTCTGTCCTGTCAACCGTCACGCTATCACTAACTCCCTTTTCTTTCATATCACTCCTAATACAATCCATCCATATTTTCTTTGGCCTCCCTCTTCCTGTTCAGCCTGTGAGAGATATATGGTTAAAATAAAAGCTCAAGTTAGTTACTGACATTATTAGTTGTTTCCATAAAAAGGTATCATGATGTTATGCTACATTAGTTTCCGAGATCGTGCTGATTCTTTAGCTTCCACTATCAATTATATAATTTTTTAAATTGTTTGAAAATAACACTTTTACACGTCAATATTTTATGGAATTTAAACGCTTTGAGGCTTGTGCTTCCTAGTCGAGTTCTAAAAGACGAAACACTGTGTCGCCGTTTCGGTATCAGTCTCTTTTGAAGGCCACACAATGAATGTATGGCGCTATTGTCTTAGCCCACTGCAGGAAAAGATGACGTCCGTTTCATTAGGTCACTATTAACAACATAAAATGTTTGCAGCATCAACCAAATGTGCGGCACGTCCCCGCCCTCGCGCGAGCGTCCCCCCGCGCCCGCCGCCCCGCGCGCGCCCGGCGACACGCTGGCCCGGAGGGTGCTCAAGCATGAGATGAGGCTCAACCTGCCTGCCTCGCCTGGATGTGAGTCATACATGATACACTATTAAATGTGCGGCACGTCCCCGCCCTCGCGCGAGCGTCCCCCCGCGCCCGCCGCCCCGCGCGCGCCCGGCGACACGCTGGCCCGGAGGGTGCTCAAGCATGAGATGAGGCTCAACCTGCCTGCCTCGCCTGGATGTGAGTCATACATGATACACTATTAAATGTGCGGCACGTCCCCGCCCTCGCGCGAGCGTCCCCCCGCGCCCGCCGCCCCGCGCGCGCCCGGCGACACGCTGGCCCGGAGGGTGCTCAAGCATGAGATGAGGCTCAACCTGCCTGCCTCGCCTGGATGTGAGTCATACATGATACACTATTAAATGTGCGGCACGTCCCCGCCCTCGCGCGAGCGTCCCCCCGCGCCCGCCGCCCCGCGCGCGCCCGGCGACACGCTGGCCCGGAGGGTGCTCAAGCATGAGATGAGGCTCAACCTGCCTGCCTCGCCTGGATGTGAGTCATACATGATACACTATTAAATGTGCGGCACGTCCCCGCCCTCGCGCGAGCGTCCCCCCGCGCCCGCCGCCCCGCGCGCGCCCGGCGACACGCTGGCCCGGAGGGTGCTCAAGCATGAGATGAGGCTCAACCTGCCTGCCTCGCCTGGATGTGAGTCATACATGATACACTATTAAATGTGCGGCACGTCCCCGCCCTCGCGCGAGCGTCCCCCCGCGCCCGCCGCCCCGCGCGCGCCCGGCGACACGCTGGCCCGGAGGGTGCTCAAGCATGAGATGAGGCTCAACCTGCCTGCCTCGCCTGGATGTGAGTCATACATGATACACTATTAAATGTGCGGCACGTCCCCGCCCTCGCGCGAGCGTCCCCCCGCGCCCGCCGCCCCGCGCGCGCCCGGCGACACGCTGGCCCGGAGGGTGCTCAAGCATGAGATGAGGCTCAACCTGCCTGCCTCGCCTGGATGTGAGTCATACATGATACACTATTAAATGTGCGGCACGTCCCCGCCCTCGCGCGAGCGTCCCCCCGCGCCCGCCGCCCCGCGCGCGCCCGGCGACACGCTGGCCCGGAGGGTGCTCAAGCATGAGATGAGGCTCAACCTGCCTGCCTCGCCTGGATGTGAGTCATACATGATACACTATTAAATGTGCGGCACGTCCCCGCCCTCGCGCGAGCGTCCCCCCGCGCCCGCCGCCCCGCGCGCGCCCGGCGACACGCTGGCCCGGAGGGTGCTCAAGCATGAGATGAGGCTCAACCTGCCTGCCTCGCCTGGATGTGAGTCATACATGATACACTATTAAATGTGCGGCACGTCCCCGCCCTCGCGCGAGCGTCCCCCCGCGCCCGCCGCCCCGCGCGCGCCCGGCGACACGCTGGCCCGGAGGGTGCTCAAGCATGAGATGAGGCTCAACCTGCCTGCCTCGCCTGGATGTGAGTCATACATGATACACTATTAAATGTGCGGCACGTCCCCGCCCTCGCGCGAGCGTCCCCCCGCGCCCGCCGCCCCGCGCGCGCCCGGCGACACGCTGGCCCGGAGGGTGCTCAAGCATGAGATGAGGCTCAACCTGCCTGCCTCGCCTGGATGTGAGTCATACATGATACACTATTAAATGTGCGGCACGTCCCCGCCCTCGCGCGAGCGTCCCCCCGCGCCCGCCGCCCCGCGCGCGCCCGGCGACACGCTGGCCCGGAGGGTGCTCAAGCATGAGATGAGGCTCAACCTGCCTGCCTCGCCTGGATGTGAGTCATACATGATACACTATTAAATGTGCGGCACGTCCCCGCCCTCGCGCGAGCGTCCCCCCGCGCCCGCCGCCCCGCGCGCGCCCGGCGACACGCTGGCCCGGAGGGTGCTCAAGCATGAGATGAGGCTCAACCTGCCTGCCTCGCCTGGATGTGAGTCATACATGATACACTATTAAATGTGCGGCACGTCCCCGCCCTCGCGCGAGCGTCCCCCCGCGCCCGCCGCCCCGCGCGCGCCCGGCGACACGCTGGCCCGGAGGGTGCTCAAGCATGAGATGAGGCTCAACCTGCCTGCCTCGCCTGGATGTGAGTCATACATGATACACTATTAAATGTGCGGCACGTCCCCGCCCTCGCGCGAGCGTCCCCCCGCGCCCGCCGCCCCGCGCGCGCCCGGCGACACGCTGGCCCGGAGGGTGCTCAAGCATGAGATGAGGCTCAACCTGCCTGCCTCGCCTGGATGTGAGTCATACATGATACACTATTAAATGTGCGGCACGTCCCCGCCCTCGCGCGAGCGTCCCCCCGCGCCCGCCGCCCCGCGCGCGCCCGGCGACACGCTGGCCCGGAGGGTGCTCAAGCATGAGATGAGGCTCAACCTGCCTGCCTCGCCTGGATGTGAGTCATACATGATACACTATTAAATGTGCGGCACGTCCCCGCCCTCGCGCGAGCGTCCCCCCGCGCCCGCCGCCCCGCGCGCGCCCGGCGACACGCTGGCCCGGAGGGTGCTCAAGCATGAGATGAGGCTCAACCTGCCTGCCTCGCCTGGATGTGAGTCATACATGATACACTATTAAATGTGCGGCACGTCCCCGCCCTCGCGCGAGCGTCCCCCCGCGCCCGCCGCCCCGCGCGCGCCCGGCGACACGCTGGCCCGGAGGGTGCTCAAGCATGAGATGAGGCTCAACCTGCCTGCCTCGCCTGGATGTGAGTCATACATGATACACTATTAAATGTGCGGCACGTCCCCGCCCTCGCGCGAGCGTCCCCCCGCGCCCGCCGCCCCGCGCGCGCCCGGCGACACGCTGGCCCGGAGGGTGCTCAAGCATGAGATGAGGCTCAACCTGCCTGCCTCGCCTGGATGTGAGTCATACATGATACACTATTAAATGTGCGGCACGTCCCCGCCCTCGCGCGAGCGTCCCCCCGCGCCCATAGTTCCCGTTCCCGTGGGAGTACGGGGATATAATATAGCCTATACTCGTCGATAATGTAGCTATCCATTGCTGAAAGAATTTTTCAAATCGGTCCAGTAGTTTTTAAGTTCATTCGTTATATACTAGAATACAAATCTTTTCTCTTTGTAATATTAAGTTTAGATTGAAATTGTAAAACCCTTGAAGACGTTACGCAGCATTCTTGTTGCTAGTAACGTGTTCACGTTTAAACATTTGAAGACATTGGTAGAATTAAAGACGACCATTAGCTAGATCTAGACCAACAGCCAGTCGATTAGCTAATTCAAGCTTCTTTATATTTTCGTCTCATGGTATGATCTAAATAACATTTTCCTTCTTATCTTGCAGTGGCTGACTTCGTCAGAAGATCACCATACACCGCAAACTCACCGCACGACGACCCATTTATCCTAAGGTAAGTTAGTTTACTTTGAAACACAAACAGCTCCTCATTGCGAGAATACAGTGTTTACTCACTCCCTTGACAGTTCACCTCGCGGCGAAGTAGCAGCCGCGTACCTAAACAAGTTGGAGCTAGTGAGTCGCTGCCTCAACCACGCCATGGACGCCGCGCGGGACGTGCCTTGACGCGAGGCGCGACGCGTGACGTCACACTGACGCTATGTCCTTGAGTAGTGCGTCACATTGCGTCACGCGTGCTGCATGCACTTTCATCCCTCGCTACGCGATTTATCTTAGAGAAGCAATGTATTGCAATGTAACGCGCCGCCCAAACGACAATGGATTTTATACTGACATGTTAAGTTTGAATAATGCGGGTTTTCGATGAATTTTTGAGCAAGAAAGTATTGCGTGAATGTTTATGAATTGTATTAAAATGATTTGCTAAATGTCAAGTTTAAAAAAAACATTATTAAACCGTGTGGTGATTTTAAATATCAATGCAATACGACACCAATCCATGGCAAAACAGTAAGATGAGCTCGATTTGTTGGTTCAGCCTTTTCTCCCAACTTATACAAACTATGTCAACAAATAGATCTGTATGATATGTGTCTGACAAATTAATTCAACGTAAAAGTAAAATTATGACGTACAAAATATTATTTAAATTCGGATTTTATAAAGCATTTCAATGTTCCACATGCATTTCATGGCCAGGTTAGCTTTAAGTATTAGATTAGTGCCAAATTCATTAGTTTATTTGTGTTACTTAATTTATTGTTTAGATTTAAAATGTATTTTGACTTCGTTCATTGGGATGTGGCATAACCCAAACCAATAATTTAAAAATATTTGTAAATTTTTACTAGATTATAGCATAAAACAGTTACTAACCTTATATATATGTATGATACCGAAGGCCACATCTCAATGAACGCAGTTTGTTTTGGAGGACCCAATTCCAAGTGTTTCGGTTGTTGCCACTCCGCCTATGTTTTCGTCACGTTTGGAATGTGTGAGCGAGAGGGAGGAGTGTATGCCTCGAGTCAAATCCTTGCCTTGCCTTACATAAAGTAATAACCGTAGTACCCCTCAGACTTTGTAAATAAACCTTTAGATGTATGTATTTTTGACACGATTAAATTATAAAGTAAAGTGACGTATTACTAGGGTTATTTTTCTATGAATAGATAGAATTAAAAGGATGATTATATTGTGCAATTACCAGCCTTTTAGTTACATTAACGGAAATGGCCCTTTAATATTTATTAAGTATTTTGAACTTCCACGAATATTCTGAATGATACTATTGTGAATGTAATGTTGATTCTGATACCTACTATTAAATTTAATGAAGCTGGACTCAATTTTTTCACATGGCAAGTTACTTACATGATCTGAATTACGTTTAAAATTGTTTTACGTATAAATATACGTAAAACAATTTTGAAAAGAGTGTTGGAAAGTAGAAAAAAGAGTTGTGTGATAAATATGATGCTAGCATAAAACCACTGCTATTTTCGAAGCTACTTAAATTTGAGCATCTTTCTAAAATTTAGTGCCTTACTCTTTTCACTTTGCTTCGAGGCACACTTTATTACGAGGCAGCCTCGAAAATAGCAAGATATCGTACCACAGGCTATGCCAGCCAGCACAAATTCATGCCATCTATGCATAATGTTTAGCATAATACTTTAGTTTAACGTTTGACGTAAATTCTTAGTTTATAATAACGAACGCACAGTACAAGCTAGTTTAAGTTAGTATAACGCGACACGAAGTCACGACCGATACGAACGTTCCGTCTAATTGTTTCGATAGCTCGCTTGTTCGCACGAGAGTTTATGCCTTGATGAAAGTATGCCTCGGCGAAAGTATTTAGACTTTTTAGTTAAAAATTCAAGAAAAGCTTCTCTAGTTCTGGGAAGTTTCCCTGTATTAGCATATCAATGCACTTTTAATTTTGCGAATATTGGACAAACATTGTTTGTGTTAAAACATTCCTGTTATTTTCTGAAGTTTAAAATCTCGTGCAAATAAGAGAAGGAGAGCTGCCTAGACTATGTTTTGATTGTAAAATAAATGCTATTGTTGCTGATTTCTCACGACATTTATGTGTTTATATAAAAAGTACGCAATGTTAGAATTGATTTGTTCGCTGGTGGATTTTCTACATGATATTTTATTCTATGAGAGTTTCCGCATTTGACCGTTATACGATTTTTATACTTTTATATTTTATCTTAAATTCTTGCCATATTTTGACGTAAAACAATAGCATTTGTTGTAACGCTAGACAATATTGTGTAAGCCAAAGCCAACGAGAGTATTACTAAAGCTGTTTATATGCGATTCAATGTATGAGAGCCAAGTACATAGTATTGATCGTTCGAGTTGTTTATATGCACTGTTAGAGTATACCACTGTTACATCCGGTCGCTAACAAATTACATAAAAAAGCAACATAAGTTACCTTTTTTTTGAACTGTTGACTAAAATGAGAACACGCGTAGTTATTTTGTTGGCTCATAAAGTAAAGATGTGGTTAATGTTCTGCTGAAAGAGACAACGTTATCGCCTTGGATAACGCTCGTCTCTTTCTTTTTTATCTCTCAAAGCTTTGAGAGATCTGGATTAGGTTAGGGTGCTTCATACAGTTAGCCGCCAAATGTAACAGTCTAATCACAAATACTGCACATTGGTCACAAACTTCAACACCTTATTAATATACCTACGTACCATAAAACAAAGCTAATATTTAAGAAAATTATAAAAATACGTGTCTACACTCATTGCGACCAAAGATTTAAATTAAGCTCTAGAATTAGTTTCAAAATTGTTTATATTTTAAGCAAAAACCACTGTTTAGGACCGAGATAAGCTTTACTACATTTCACTTACAATTTGAGACCACCAAGTTTCTAGTCACACTCGAATAAATAACACCACACACGTGCCATACAAGCTCTCTAAACAGACCTCGCACACACTTGCGACACAAACGCGCGATACGACAAAACAGTCGCAGGATACCGAACTATCGCAGAAATATTTTAATTTCAATATTTTAATATTATTTCACATTATATTTCATCCTACAATCGCGTGTCTAAATTGCAAATGTGTGCGAGATCTAAAAATAGACAAAACACATTCTAAAGTAATTGATAATTATGATAATAAAAGTATAATAAAAATATTTTCTAAAAAAGCGTCGTTTCATTTGCCTCCTGACTTCAGTTCACACCGACAAGTCTCATTGGTGCAAGGTACCACCGTGATCGGTGGCAGCGTAAACGTTTGCTGCAAATAACATGAAATCATTTATGAGTTAAGAGGAAGAAAAAGCTAGAATAACTTTCTTAATATAGGTAACCTCTCTTCTCCTTTGAGGTGGTGAATTTAGAGGTACCTACTTTTACCTCTAAATTCAATATATTTTACACCTTACAGGCCTTCACGGTCACTAATAAAACGTCAAAATCTGTTTCAGCCAAGAACCAAATGGAAAAGAAAATTCGACGAAAATGATTGCATTTCGTGTACTAAATAATTACAGGCCCAAAACACATTTCCAATTTAAGCATCTGTTGTGAACTTCAAATTGCACCTTTAAAGTAAAACCGTTACTAAACGAAATTATGAAATTTTATAGTCGCACCTTTAAAGTAAAACCGTTACTAAACGAAAATTTTCATGAATTGAGGTATCAATGCCATGTATCTAAAACAGTGACTATTTTCTAATATTGTCTCCCCTATAAAATTTCATAATTTCGTTTAGTAACGCTTTTACTTTAAAGGTGCGAAATGTTGCATCACCTCCAAGTTCCTTCTCTGAAGTCCATTAGCTGGTGCAGCTCTCTTGTAGTCTGTATTCTCTTGTCTTTTCTCTTCCTTAGGTTTTGACGGCGCAGCCTGCAAGGGAAATATCGAAATGTAACGTTTGTACTTACATAATCTGTGTATAATGTTTCTACTAGAAACCTAAGTAGGTAAAAAAGTTCTTAAAATTCTCCACAAATGCAAGAAGTTCGCAGTAATTTTGTTGACTACTGTCTCCTACTTTATTGGATCGAGAGGTGGAAATTTCGTTATTCCTCTTTCTCGTTGTTCCTTTTCGACTAATTTCGTAATGAGATCAAAGACAGCCAAATCGATTCTTTGGAACTCGTCGAGCTTTAGTATCTTGGCACTTTTCTAATTGTGATAGTGTGACTGAGTCACCTTGTCGACAGCTTGCAAGCCATCAGTCCTGCCCGTATCCGTGGCGTTGGGCGCAGCTAAGGGCGCGTACTTCTTGCGCGGGTGAGGCGGCGGCGGCTCCACGTAGCCCGCGTCGGGGCGAGAGCCGTCCCACGGCGCGTAGTGCTTGAAGTGCTCCTTCACCGAATTTGGAAGATCAGGCATCGGATAGAGTCGGTACATCTTGCAGTACGCCTGGGAAAGAAATCAGGTATTAGACGGTCATTCCGTTAATCACTGGTATTCAGCTGCAAAAAGGCAGATTATGACAAGCTGCTGATAAGTTAGCTATACAGAAAGCAATGCCACATCTTTTTGCTAGGCTCAATATCGCAGCCTGACCTAATTACAACGCTTAGGCGAGTAATGAATCAATAAATCTCCATAGCTTACTTCACTACTTATATCGATGGCTCTGTGCAGTGCGTAGTCAGGGCGGCCATGTTCCTTGGTCACCTGCAGCAGTTCGTCCGCGTGGGTCAGCAGCTTGTTGTCGGCAGCCCGCAGCTTCTGTTCTGCCTGTACCTACTTACAAAGATGGCTCTGTGCAACGCGTAGTCAGGGCAGCCATTGTCCTTGGCCTTCTGCAGCAGCCCGGCCGCGTGTGTCAGCAGCCCGCAGCTTCTGTTCTGTCTGTACTTACATCGATGGCTCTGTGCAACGCGTAGTCAGGGCGGCCATTGTCCTTAGCCTCCTGCAGCAGCCCGGCCGCGTGGGTCAGCAGCTTGTTGTCGGCTGCCCGTAGCTTCTGTTCAGCTAACTCTCCGTAGAAGTAGCGCGAATCTGCGCGCTCCTTAGCCTCGCGGTCCTCGCGCTCTTTCTGGGAACGTCATAGAACTTAAAAAATATTAGATATAAGGTAAGGTATGTTTTTTATTAGACTATAGTATCCCACTGCTGGGCAAAGGCTCAAGGCTAAAGCGCAAGCCACACCGCTAGATAGCGAGCGAGCAAGAGAGCTGGGCGAGCATTGTTTCACCTCTTTTCATAATTTGGTTCGCATCCCGAACTATAGAGATAAGCTACGTCAGCGATACAAACGCTGCGAATAAAATATCAGACGATGCCAGTGATGCTATTCGTTCACCTCGTTAGCGTAGCTTAGCTCTGTAGTTCGCGGTGTGAACCGAAGTATGAAAAGAGGTGAAACGATGCTCGCTCTGCTGGAGCTCGCTAGTCCGTCCGTCCGTAGTTTTCGGTGTGAACCCACGTCGTCGTTTAGCTCGCTAAAGCTTCGTTGAGTTTCCCTTGCCTCGCTTGTGTGGCCAGCGCTTAATACCCTTTGCGTGACCAGGGGCGCGGTGACTTTCGAACAAATTCCGCAACAGGCTCTGAGCTTATACCCTTGTTGGTACATTTCTTCCTACATACGCTGCGCAAACGCGATTATCACATATATGCGAAGAATCCGATGCCTTGCCGAAACACGGTCTTACGATATATCTTCATACCAAAATTTCGTAACTGTTCAAGTGTTCAATGGCCTAAAAACTTACAAGTTAGGTAAAGTTATCTTTGACTTCCGCGAATTCAGCCTTGCATCTAGAATTCCCTCATAGCAACTAGCTAGACAACCAAGGTATTTCTTCGGAATGGTTGGAAAACTCACCCATAGTCTAAGAATTTCTGCTCTGTACTCAGCTATCTTCCGTTCCTTCTCTTTGCGGAGATTCTCCTGGAAGTCTTCGTACATTTCAATGTTCTTGAATCTGTTAGCGGATTTTTTTTAAGTTATTGTACTTGTGACAATTCAAAAATTTAATAAATCAATTGCATTCTAGTTAGGTAGGTACATAGCTATCTATGCCATGATGCTTAAAGTAAAAGTCTGAAATAGCGAATCCTCTGTCAAACAAGAAATCGCACCCACTCACCTATTCATGATGTCCCACTGCCTCGTAGTGTTGAACTCGTGCAGGCGCAGCGCCTCGACCTTGAGGAACTTCTCGCGACTAGCCTTCCTGTCCTGGCGGAATTGCTCCTGCTTCTTCAGCAGTGCCTGGTGACGGGCCTCGCTTCTACAACGTTATTATATTATGGTTTAACCTTTTGAACGCCAGAGCATAAACGCATCGGCGTGCCCCCGGCGCCAAGCCACAAATTCGCCGTACTTTTTGTCACATATTTGTGACGTTTGGCGTACAGGGCACGCGCTAGCTTGTCATGCATACGTGACAATGGCGTTCAAAAGGTTAAAGAGAAGTCAGGCCAGGGCGATATAAGTAAACAGGCTTTAGAAGTTCGAAAAACGGTCAGTTTAAACTTTAAGGTGGTCTATCGAACACAAAACGGTCTTAATGTGACCTATCTAAGAACCAACCGTAAGGCATGTCCAAAGATAAGACCACATCATCTGGCTTAACTTTTCCTACCAATGCTGGGGTCGGCTTCCAGTACCTATAACCGGATACGGAAACGGCGGATACCCGAAGATATTTAACATGAATCAAGGACTTCACAGGCAAGCACAGCTGAAGTTCGTATCGACCCGTGCCGCTATTATTACACTGATACGAGCTCCTGTGATCAAAATGTATGATGCTACTATAAAAGGGACCTATTAAACTCACATGTCATTTTTCTCTTTGACGGCCTTGTCTAGAATGGCCTGTTCCTTGGCGATGCGAACCGCGTCGCCACTCTCCAGTCTCTGACTGATCTTCTCCAGTACGCGGAGCTTCTCGTTCTTTAGCTGAAGGACACATCACAAACACGAATACGTAAGCTCGTAAAGTTTAATCACCTAATACTTTACGCAAACAAACGTATAGAGGCGGATTCAGTGCTTTAGGCCTTTTCTACCAGTACATAACCCTGAAATGGTACCACGCAATTCTGAAACACCCTGTACAAGAAGAATTGCACTATACCCTTTGCAATTCAAGAAGAATTCAATTAAGAAGAATTGACACATTAGAGAAAGGCTCCTAAAAGGGTCTTGTACCTACTCATCATTAACAATTTTTTGACGAGACTAACATATTTTATTATAACCGTACTAAAAGTTGTTAATGTTTTTTTTTTTGCATTTCAGTTGCGTAAAATAAAGGTTATATTCACTATACACTCTGTAATCGATATTTTCTTTTAAGAAATTTATTCGGTCCCCCAAACTGATTTAGGTAAGTTATTAAACGATTAGGTTCTACAGGAGGTGCGTATCATGCTTACATCCGCCTCAGTCTTCTTCCTCCTCTGCTCGATCCTGCAGCGCGACTTCTGCAGCACCTCTATGAGCTTGTCATCCATCTTGTCTCGCGCGTCCTGCTCCCGTTTTCTCTCCCTCGTCACCTTTCGGTCCTGCTCTATGGCGCGGAAGATTCGAGCTCTCTCCTCTGCTTTCTAAACGGAATTTGAATTGGTATTTAGGTCATGGGATATGGACAAATAACACATGCATTAAATATAAATAGGTTTTAGGCCGAAGTAAGCTTACTTTTAGGCAAGAAACACCGCAAAACACACTTTTGAATAAACCGTAAAGTTTAAGAAAATATAAAATTCCAGCTCCAAAAACCTTTAGTTAAAACAGTTTGTATATAAACAGAAAAGAGGTGACTTCAAGGCAACTTACAAACTCTTCATCAAACTTTTTCAGAGCGTCCATCTGCTCAGTAGCCAAGATGTTGTCGATCTTCTGCAGGTTCAGCTCGGTCTCGTACTCCGTGCGGTTGCGCTCTGCCACCTCGTGGGCTCTAAGGGATTACTTTAACACAATAACATTACTTCACGCTTATACCCCAAGGGTAAAATAACTGAGAGTGTGCAGATACAAAACCGCAGTACGACAATTCTTTTGAAGACTTATGTAATATTAAAGTGTCGTGTGTGAGAATAAGTCCTAGTACAATTTTGCTAGAAATCAGGCAATTATCGAGACGGAACTTTTAATCCTTTCAGGGATCGGATCCCATAAGCTGCTTACAATCATGACTTTTCTTATGCAACAGTAGACCAACAAATTTAGTCAACTTCGGTAAAATTTAAATCCCCGACTTGATCACGCGACTTATCGTCACTGAGCTATCAAAGCCAAGATGTCCAATGTCGTTGACACACAAAAATCGAATGGAGATCTGTTATGGAAAAAGAAGGAAAGTCACTCACTGATCAATAATGTCCTTCTGATGTTGTTTGTTGGCTTCGAACCGCCTCTTCTTGCGGAGTGCCATCAGCTCGTTCCACTCCTTGGCCTTCCTTATGATATCGTCATCTTCTTCTCTCTTCCTCTCTGCTTCTTCCTTACGCCGCTCGTTATTGAACTTGACCTGCTCTTCTCGTTCCTTTTGGACCGCAGTTTCGATTACCGCACTGAAGTAGTAGCAGAAATTCGAAAGGTTAATATTACTATCACTCGGATTTTTAATTGAGTTTAGATTGTGTTGAGTTGTTTCGATGTGCGAGGCGAACCACCAGCACCAAAGCAGCTTTCCAAACCAAAGTCAACATTACACCTTTTAAAATAAAATCGACTTTAAATTCGAATCGAGTTATGCTATAGAGTGGCCAGCGGTCTGTCTGGTGGTAAGTTTTATATAATGTCAACTTTGTTCTAACTCACGCTAGGTTGGTATTGATTTGCCAGTTAAAGCAGTGCTGCGCTTCGTTTCACCAGGTTTGCGTCAGCCATTAATCTCACCTGAGCAATAACTTAGGCGCGTCCTTATTCTTGAAGACCATATCCCTGGCGGAGTATATAAGTCTTTCCTGTTCCTCCTTCTTCTTTCTCAAGTAGCGCGCGTAGAACTTGGTGTTGGTTTGCTCAGCCTGTAGGTTTCGCGCTATACGGAGTTCCTCGTTGCGTTTGTTTACGTTCTAGAGAAGAACAGAGGGATATGTAGAATGTACTGTTACGAACACAAAAATTGTTTTACAATATTTCTAATTCTATATGTATAATAATACTATAAGCCTAACTGAGGTTAAAAAAGAACCTCATCCAAATCGGATCAGCAGTTTTTGAGAAAATCGCAGACGTAAAAACTTACATACGCAGCGAGCCAAGATGTCTGCTACCTACGTGAATGCTTTATATTAAACTTAATAATTACTTGCCTCCAAAGAGTTTGGCCAAGCCTTGGTCATGACTTGGCTAGTTTCGTTTAAGTACTTAACGTACTCCCGCCGTCGCGCCATCTCCGGGTCTTCGGCATCGAACTTCTTCCATTTGTGGATCCGGTCCCATTCATCCTTTCTGATTACTATTGGCATTGTTGTTAGATTTCTTGTTTGATTTTATGATTGTCTATAATAGTAAATAGAATGTAGATTATAACTACTCTATAGCAGACTTTTAGAATGTAACTAACATAGAACAAAATGAAGAGTCAATTAAATTGTAGGTTTTAACAAAAACGCACCAACTTTCACTTTCTTATCTATGTAAAAGGGTAGTATTTTTATCTATCATTTTCGTTATTCAATGAAGTTTATTTCTTCTTCTGCATTTGCTAGAAGTTGACATGGCCAGGATTCATATCATTGAATAGAAGGAGGATGTACTGAACAAAATAAAAGTAAAAGTTGTCACAACATTTAATTTGGCTAAAATAAAATGGTAAATAACAAAATATTATTTGATTGCCATGGCAACGTATGTACCTATGTTAAATCTATAAAGCTTCGTTCAAGAGTAAAATTGTGTTTTATTGTGATGATTTAAATAACAATACAATTTCGGGCTCATTGCGTAATAGTAAATTGTTTTTTCCGTCCATTTCGAAGTTAAATTTAAAAGAATGATCGTTTTTACTCTGTATCGATTCAAATGACGTGTCGCCTGTTTTTGGTTTCCGAACGTACTGTCACTTGATCATCTGTCAAACCAAATCGAGAATATTTACGTCAGCCACGTTGGAAGTGCCAAGTTGGTGTTTTTATGGTAAATATTGTATTTTTTAATTGAAACCCTTTGAAATCGGCTACTAAAATACATTTTAATTCAAATTAGACTTTGTGGTATGATATATATACAGGTTCTGATTGTTAATCGACAGTGGGAAGCGTTCCAACTCTGTGACATAATTTGGTAAATAAAACAGTTTTTCAGTGCTTTTTAGTGTTGATTCATGTTTGTTGTAGTGAGCCAGTGTTGTGAAGATGAAAGTGAAGGAGCTGAAGAGGACGGTGAATGTGTGCTGGTCGCCTGCTGACCACTACCCGGTGACGATTGCGGCCGGCTCCGCGGCGCAGCAGGTGGACTCGTCGTTCAGCTCCAGCTCCCACCTCGAGCTCTATGCCTTGAATTTGGAAGACCCTGGACTCGATTTAGAGCTTAAATCCAGTTTGCAGACAGAACACAAGTAAGTACTTATAGACAAATTATGTTAATTAGTAGGATTAACGGATTTGTAATCCACACTTCTTCCACCCTTGATGTCTTATTAAAATGGTAAAATTATTTTAAATACATAATTCTGTTTGTAAAAGACCAACGGCTGTGGACCCAGTCTTGTATGGTTTGAGGAAAACAAATATAATAATATAGGTAAAGATATTAAGAGGAGCCCTAATTTTAACCTGTAATCTTAAAGTTTTATGTTTATGAAAAAGTACTAAACATAAATCAAGAACTACAAAAACTACTACTACTACTTCTAAAATTACTACTTAAAAAACAGATAATTCTTTTACAATCAAAGCATGCAGCTGAGTTTTTGTAAATAGTGACAAATATTGAAGAAAGGTGGGCCTACAGCTGCAATAATTAAATAAATGTGCTGTTTAAATGTTTATTCATGATGTAATTCTCTTCAATCATGAATAACAAATTCTTTTCATGACATACAATTTGCAGAAGATTGTTTTATTTAGACAGGACAAAAAAAAATGTAGTTGGAATAAACATTATTCATGATGTAATTCTGTTCAATCATGAATAACAAATGTGTTCTTGTCATGACATACAATTTGCACGAGATTGTTTTATTTAGACAGGACAAAATAAAAAAAATGTGGTTGCAGTATTGAGACATGTTAAAAATGCTGAATTTGAAAAAAAAAAAAAAGAGTTTAGGGACTTTTATAACGCACAGAGTATGCCAGTCCCATCGTAACCTAATACAAGATACACAAACATCCAACATACATCCAACTGATCAATGTATCAGGGCCATAAAGTCAAACAACTTTCTCGCATCTTCAGAGCTCGGCTTATTTAATATTTGGTGGAATGTACCTATATCGTTCTTGTTCAACTTCAACGCCCTGAAAAACTTACTCCTTTCATCCTCATAGAGAACACATTCCATTAACAAGTGATGCATGTCCTCTAGCAAAAAAAAAACTTTTTCTGATAAATTGGTGGTATATATGTCGCAGCCAAATAGCGTAATCAGCTGTTTAATTGGTTGCCTAGCCAGAGCCTTTTTCTTTAACTATGCAGAGTTCAATGAAAATGCTAGGCTTTAATGAAACGGCTGATTATGCTAGTTCACTGCGAATCACAGGGTCGTTTATTAAAGTTTCAGATTTCATCATCCACATACACTTTAAAATTCATCCACTGTATATCTCATACTAAAACGTGAGAAAAATATTCTCAGAAAAAGTCCTGACATTAAGCCAGAATTTTTTTTTGATGTCAGGGGGAAATCCTCATGGAAATCCTCCACCCTGGGGCGGGTGGAGGGGTCTGTCAGACTCTTACTGACTAAAACCACCCCGGTGTTCCATCTTCCACCTACGCCGGGGGTCGCGGGAACATATGCGACTTCCGTAACATTAAGCCAGCATGCTCCAACCTATAGTTTGTGTTCAAAGTCAGTACACAAGCTTCATTAAACAGGCAAAAAGTAAACAACTCAAGCTGGCAATAATAAACCTTGCCGTTGCATCATTGTTGTACATAACCTGGTCCTATCGCCACTCCTCTCCTTTCAGCCTTTCAAAGCCAGCAACCCCCCCCCCCTTCTACCATCGGACATCTAGACGCACTGCAAGTTACCATCCCTACCTTGTTGCTATTCCACCAATTCGCACTAAACGTTTCCAAACGTCTTTTATAATGCGCACAGCAAAGGAGTGGAACTCTCTGCCTGCATCTGTGTTTTCAAACGCATACAACCCTAATCTCTTCAAAATTAGAGTGAACAGGCTTCTTCTGGGTAAGCTCGCTCCATCGTCGACTTTGTCTCCGTCATCTATGACCTAGACTAGAGTCAAGAGCAAACCCATATTAAATAAATAAATAAATAAATATGATAACTAACTCTTCTGACTATCTGTTGTGCACTTGGGGGAGGCCTATGTCCAACAGTGGATGTTTTTGGGTGAAATGATACAAGATGATGATGAAGTATTTCAATTATATATTTAATCTATATTCATTAAATTTTGTCATAGATTTCAAAAGATAGTATGGTCTGGTGCTGGTGTGATAGTGGGAGGCTGCGATGGAGGGCTCCTCGAGTTCTACAGTGCGGACAAGCTGCTGAACAACTCCACTGATGCACTGCTCGGAAGCAGCACTAAACATAATGGTGAGTGCAGTATTCTATGTAACTTTCTATGACAGATGAATTGATTCATGACATTGTATCATAGACTTTGTTGCTGTATTGCATAAAGTTTACAATAGAATGAACTTTTTTATTCAGTTTTAAAAATATGGCTTTACAGAATTACCCCACAATTTGCATTAGATACAATGACGTACATACCTATTATATATAGACGCGTCATGCACCAACATCAGCTCTAAAAAGCCGGCCAAGCGAGAGTCGGACTCGCGCACGAAGGGTTCCGTACCATTATCTATAAAAACGGCAAAATAATCACTTTTTTAGAATTTGTTGTTATAGCAGCAACAGAAATATGTGAAAATTTCAACTGTCTAACTATCACGGTTCATGAGATACAGCCTGGTGACAGACGGACAGACAGACGGATGGCGGAGTCTTAGTAATAGCAGGCCTCCGTCACTACATGTACTTGCGCGCTATAATTACCTACCGCCCGACTGGACTGGGCGGTCTCGGTCCTCCGACGGACCAAATTCAGTATGGTTTTCGCAAGCGAAGCGCACGCACGTTTTTCAATTTTAATCGTTCGATTCGTTTGTACGCGTACCTACGATGACGCCTGGTGCCTTATGTGCAGTAGATGGGTGCAAATCAAGTAAAAGAAGGGATAAACATCTAATATAGTTAGGTATTTACTTACGTAGTTCCATTTACACAGCCAGGTTTAGCTTTGATAAATATCTAAGGTAGGAAAGTACCTATTTAAATAGTATTTTTGTTTTAAATATTTTGAGATAGATCTAGATAGACTACTCATAAATACAACAAAAGTATTAAAAGGTATGTAC
>NDFZ01004432.1:65520-87483 GCA_002192655.3 Mamestra configurata
CAGGCCTCCGTCACTCCATGTACTTGCGCGCTATAATTACCTACCGCCCGACTGGGCGGTCTCGGTCCTCCGACGGACCAAATTCAGTATGGTTTTCGCAAGCGAAGCGCACGCACGTTTTTCAATTTTAATCGTTCGATTCGTTTGTACGCGTACCTACGATGACGCCTGGTGCCTTATGTGCAGTAGATGGGTGCAAATCAAGTAAAAGAAGGGATAAACATCTAATATAGTTAGGTATTTACTTACGTAGTTCCATTTACACAGCCAGGTTTAGCTTTGATAAATATCTAAGGTAGGAAAGTACCTATTTAAATAGTATTTTTGTTTTAAATATTTTGAGATAGATCTAGATAGACTACTCATAAATACAACAAAAGTATTAAAAGGTATGTAGGTACTGTATTTTATTTTTCTTTCCGGACAGCCCTAGTACTCGGTCAAGCGGCGTAGGTATGTTGCGGACGAGAACGGACACAAATTAATAACAACTCTCAAGCGCGGCGATTAAATGCAATTTAGCTTGCGCGTGGGGTTTCAAGTGATTTTGTAGGCTATTATAAAAGCGGCTTTCTTCAAGATCAAAGGAGTGAAGTTTCTGTGCGTAGTACTATTATATATTCTGTGGTAATAGGGTCCCGTTTTACCCTTTGGGTACGGAACCCTAAAAATAGCACAAAAGTACTAATCGGTACGGGTCGCCCGCGGGTATAGGATCGCGGCAGTTGCCAGAAAAAGAAAAACAAAGAATGTATCATTGATTAGACCAGGAAATGTGGAAATTGAAAGGAGTGGAACAGGAAAACAGAAAAAAAAATGTCCTGGCCACTTTTAATATTGAAACTAAGTATTACTTGTCTTTTGCTTTGCTTTGATGAAGGACCGGTACTTAAAAATGTTTTGGAAGAAACAAATTATTTTGTCACACAAAACGGAATAATAAAATAATCTGTATTTAACATCTTTCTTCTCTCAAAAATCGAATCAGAGCATGAAATATGTAATCTTATTTGAGTTTGTTTCTTATCAGTGTATAGGAATTTGGTAGGGAGAGAAATGGGTCATCCATCACATAAAACATTCAATGTTTTTGAACAGAGTAATGAACAACACATAACAGTGAATAACTTTTGAGTTATAATCTGTACTGTTACTGTAGTTGGTAATAAAGCTATCAATCAAGTTGATAGTACTTTTTTAAGAAAGTTTTCGCAATTATTTCAGTTTTTGACTATGATTTTTAATAGCTACAAATATGCGTTATTGATAAATATTTGTACTGAGTGAAGAATAATATTATTTATTACTATTATTCTTACATTTGTAGCTGAAACAGAATATGTAAAACCTCCTGAGTATAAGTTGTGTCTAGAATTAATTTACATTGAAAATAATTAGGTCACCAATCAGTCAATTTAAAAGATTGCGGTAGACTCCTGCTGTTTAATTTGATTGAAATGCCCAGTGTCTTACTAGTTCACGAATAGCTAAAAATATACGTGTAACAGAATAAACGCAATACCTGAAAAGGGACCAATCCCGAAATTGCGTAAATAATCAACCGTTCAGTACAATTTGTTGAGTTACGCGCACATAAATGTATGGGCCCCTCGATTTTTTTTTCGCAATTTCAGTACAATCACCCCTTTTAGGTAGGTATTGCGTTTATTCTGTAACACGTTGTTTGTGTCTAGAAAGGACTAGCATAATCCAAATATATAAAATTCTTCCATTACTGACTGAGTGACTGACTGACAGACAACGCACAGCCGAAGCTGCTGATCGTAGAAAGCTGAAATTTGGCATGTAGGTTCCTTGGGGAGTGCAGAGGAGCACTAAGAGAAGAGTTCCCGAAAGTCTTTCGGGAACGGGAAAAAACGGTATATGCGCGTGACGGGCAAAAGCTATTGTCTACATAAATATCTATCTATCTATCTAATATCTTTAATCGAGTAATTCTTGTAAATATCTTAACATTATATTTCTTGTGTACGTATGTATGTCACTGAATTCCTCCTAAACGGCTGGACCGATGTTGATGAAATTTTTGTGTGTTCAAGGGGATTCTAGAATGGTTTAGATTCACAATTGGATCCGGTAGGTGGCGCTGTAATCGATTTTTATAATGTTTCGTCATACACAGAGCAAACGTTCGAACAGGACAAAGTCTGTCGGGCGGGACCGCTAGTATATGTATATAATCTGAATCTCGGAAACGGCTCCAACGATTTTCATCAAATAGTATGCGGGGGGTGTCGGGGGCGATAAATCGATCTAGCTAGGTTAAGAAAACGTTTACCAAAAAAAAACCATCAGGTTATCCAGGTAGTTACTGTAACAAAATACATGAAACATAAATCATAAAAGCGCCTTTCAAACTGCAGGTCTTTGCTCTCGTATTATCAGTAAGCTTCTGCGTGTACTGAATAACGTTCCAAACTTCGTGATAACGCACTATCTATGTTCACTGTTTAGTTGTTCATTATTAGCTTATGACGACATTTATTGCATGACCTCATACTTACATAGCTTTCTATTTTGGGGAGGTCATCTGGGATGGAACGTTTTGTTACGAGCTTGGGGTTCGTGACAATAACACAGTCGATTAAATAACCAAAATTTAAAAACATTAATTACAACTTTAAACTCACTAATTATAAAACACAACTTCACTACAGATCACTTTAATCGCACTTGAAGATCGCTTCTGAAGTATTCGCTTGTATCGCAAATCCAATACTGACTCGGCCGTGGGCTATGCGGCCCTCATAAATACTTATAGGCGTCAATTATTTCCAGAACCTTGTACTGTCGAAGTATCTCGAAAGTTCGCGTAAATACCGGTCCCGACTGACCAGATGTCGAGAACCCTAGCATAGAAGAGTCTGGAAGGATATTGACTCTACTAGTTCTGCTACTCGATACTAGATGGCGCTAGTAGTAACTGATGTCGTTATGTATCCAGCATTAATTCTGGCGCGTAAAAGTATTTAATTAGAACCGTATGATATGATTTTTTGACTCCAGTATTGACCGGGGGATATCGTATCGCCCAGTTCCGGGTTGGGGCGGTCAGATTAGTAGACACCCCATGTGCATTACTGGTACCTACTTAGCTGCATTGGGTCAGACAAAAATCGAACTCCAATAGTTGTCAAAAAATCCGTCCTCAACGCTGTCAGCTGGTAATGTACCCATGAGACTGGCAGCATTGCCACGTTGAATGGCAATACTTAGCCTCTGGCCAAAGTAAAAGCCAGCTCTTGGGTCACGGGAAGTGCCAACCAGCCGTTTCGAAATTCTTTGAAAAGGCTGTACCTAAGCACAAGGGCTCCACGGCCCGAGGGTTTCAACACCAAATAGCGGAATTGTTTGATGCTATATTTTAGTTTGATGTAAGTTTAGTTTATTTGCTAATATTAGTTTTTAAAATAAATGTATTACGAGGTAGGATTTAATATTCTCAGAAAAGTTGGCAAAGGATGTATTGATATTGATTGTTATGGTTCTTTAGTGAAACAATCGTAATAAAATTGTGTAAATAAGAGTACGATGAGAATTCATTTATCGGTTCAATTTGCGTGTTGATTGACCAATTAACTTTCTGTGCTTTCAATTCACGCACTAAACTAATATTTAAACGACATACATACCAACGATATTTATTGAGCTCGTGTCTGGCTTTTTGATCAATAAATCATCTGCAACGCTTTTCCCAAACATATTGGAGTCGCCTTACAGTCTGAGCAGATGCAGCTGAATGTTTGTGTTTTACAAGGATCTGGACCGTTTATCTGACCACAGCTCACTTGAATAATTCTTTATTTCGCCAAAAACCTCCGTTAGAGCGTTTGCGCATTTCATCCGCTCCGAATTCGAGAAATGTGGGTCCTAAGTAGTCTTAGTACTTTACTTGTAGAAGATTTGAACTCCGACCGTCCGAATCTATTATCTTCTATATATATAAAAGTGAAAGGCCACTCATTCATTGTAATAATGAAATCTCGAAAAGTGCTTGACCTATGAAAATGAAATTTATCACGGAGGTAGATGAGGATAAATTATAGCGGGCGGCCCAATGGAGCAGGCAGGTATCAGTACATTTCCGTTACCGCACTCGATATCCGCTGCCCGTCGGACCTATGCAAGCTGAAACATTACTGAAGCTTGGCCCGCTCCGCTATAGTTTCTAATCCACAAGCTCCTCAACACACTAATCTATTATTTTCCCCCACCAGGCCACGTATCAGCACTTGACATCAATCCCTATCAGAAGAACTTGCTGGCTTCCGGTGCTTCAGACAGCGAGATCTTCATCTGGGACCTGAACAACACCAGTCAGCCCATGGCGCCTGGGAACAGGAACCAGCCTTACGACCACGTCCAGGGGTTGGCTTGGAACCAGCAGGTAAGGACAAAAAAAAAACATTGAAAGATCTCTTGTATGCTTGACGTCGTATATGTTTTGGGATGATCAATATAGATTTATCGACAAGTCGATTTCTTTCGACTACAATGTATGTACAGGTTGCACGTTTTGTTTTCTGTCAAATCGAAGGAAGAAGTATCGTTTTCTCGGTTTATAAATCCTGACTACGACGTTTTATTATTACCATGAATCCGTTGTGGAAAGTGCTATTTGCCCTGTATAATTCCGTCTCTTTCTCACAACGGTACCATCTATCTATATATATATATATATAAAAATGAATCCCTATTTCTCTTGGTCACGGCATCACGCGTGATCGGCTGGACCAATTTCGCTAATTCTTTTTTTGTTGTGTTTGTTATTGTCAGGAGAAGGTTCGAATAAAAATAAATTTTCAAAAAAATAAACACCGCGGCGAAGCTGGGGCGGGCCACTAGTAATCAATAAATAATGGCAAAATGTAATAGAGGGGGCTGATTAGTTAACATGAAATTTAATGGCAAGGTAGGTCGGGATCGATGGAATAGATCAGATTTTAAATGAGTGGACGATATTTGTGAGGGAGAGACATAGTTGAATGACCTCTTTGTATGTCGCATAAACTGAAATATAACAGTTCAACCACGCCAGGCAACTCAATTCGTTTATCAATCTGTAAAAAGAAGAAATGTTGACAGGCGAACGCTGATGCTTCGGTTATAAACCGCTGGTGGATATATCGAATAATGAACTCAAGCTTTTAGAACTCAATTTATTCTTAACTGATTCGAATTGCATCGTACGGTCTGTAGGAAATTGGTCACAAGTGATTGCGTACAAGATTACTTTATTGTATGTCAGTAAGTATACTGCGATAAATACCTAGCATGCGTTGTTTGTTTACAGATTATGTATAAAAAGTACTTACAGCTTGTTAAATTGACACTATCACAGATACTGCCAGCTTAGGGCTGATAGAACCTGCAAAACAAAAATGGCGGTTCGACATAGGTACCTAATGATATTCTACACAGAACAGATTTTTCAGTAGTCCGAAAAAAACCTACGACTTTGTAACACTGTGTCTGCATTATTGTTAAAACATGAATTCAATTCTGCGTGCAATGTTGGCCCATCTGTTCTCTATTTTCCATGTTCCTATAATAGTATGCGAACTGTTTTGCCAGGTGCAACACATTCTCGGATCCACATTCGCCACGAGATGCGTGGTGTGGGACTTGCGGAAGAATGAACCGATCATGAAACTGAGGTAAGAGATAAAATATCAATTAATGGAGATATTTAAACGCAGTCACCCCAGCAATCGTCATTGCTGACTAATTCATTCCCAGCATTAGCTATTTTCGTATAAGTTTACACATAATGTAGGTACAAATATAAGGAAACTTATTTTCATAACAATAACATTGTGTGCCTCACGGCTGCACCAAATAGGTTCACTTCAGTAAATTGCCAGACAACTAGATTCTAGACGAAAATACTAAAAATTGTTTCTATTCCAGTGACTCTCAGTCCCGAACAAGATGGCGCTCACTCGCGTGGCACCCCAACGTGGCCACGCAGGTGTGCATCGCGTCCGAAGACGACCAGGTGCCCGTCGTGCAGCTGTGGGACTTGAGGTAACACATAATTTATTTATTTATTTACTAAGTAAGGCACACCAACGACATATTTACAATTTTAACAAAAAACAGGAAATTATAAGTATTGAATTCTGTGCAAATACATCACTTATAGGTATGCACACCATTCTCTATGAAAGATTAACAATTCATTAGTACATTTGAAACAAAATTATTTGTTTGCTTAAGCAAAATTATCCTGAAAGTTTGGGCTCTCTAGTGTTATCTCGACCGAAACTATAAGAGTTCGAACATACGATGACCCTTCGAGAAAACATAGGTACGTCTTGGCGGGGGCATTGCCGTGCCCCCAGTTGCAGTTTTTACCCGATCAATATGACAAATGTTACATCCAAAAATTCCCTTAATTTTGTTTGGTTTCCCATCAAGTTGGCTTATAATCTTATCAACTTTTAGTTAAGTGCCTTAAAGGCCTAAGAAGCGATGCATTACACAAATAGCTAAATTATTTTACTGAAGTTGACAGCTCTCAATCGGGTATTCACTGAATACGGGAAGCACTGGGCGGTCGATGTGGCGACATTTTGAGGCTATATCCAGCAGTGGACTTCTGTCGGCTGAAATGATGCTGATGATAACACCTTTCATACGTCTCTATAGACAGAGAAATTTGAAAGTCTTTGGGGTACCTTTGCCCAGCTGAGCCTCAGCTTGAGCTAAAAATGTCAGAACATTATTATATATCTAATTTCCTTGAACTAAATCCGTCAATGTCGTTGCAGACTGGCTGCGTCCCCTCTGGTAACGCTGGAGGCGCACCACAAGGGCGTGATGTCGGTCTCCTGGAGCCGCCAGGACGCCGACCTGCTGCTGTCGGCCGGTAAGGACGGCAAGGTGCTCTGCTGGAACCCCAACAACACGCAGCCGGTGAGTCAGCTCACTTTGTACTCTAACAGCTCTTGAGTGTGCGTCAAAACTCTTTTTATCCACTGTCACAACTTTAAGTACCAATTATGACATCAAAAGTCATACTTATTTTATTATGTGTATTTTTTTAGGATATTTTTTTTCCGACATCTTCAACAATCAGTCAAAGTAGCCTGCCTATACTCACCATGGTCAACCCATAGTTTGTGATGTTTGTCTCTGGTGCGTTTCCTTACTAGATTGCCTAGGTATCCGAAAGGAATTGACACGATAGGCTCAGTTCCTCTCGCTGCGATACTCGAAATGCTTAGCTCAACGCTGCATGGTCCTGCTCCACAGCCACTAGGGCACAAAAAACAAATCTTTTAGCAGTAGTTAGATCCGCTGAATATTGTAAGAAAAATATATTTTCATTGTACTCAATTAATTTAACATTGTATAATTTCATGCATTAATAGCACATGTTTGAGTACCTTAAACTATAATTTTATTTGACTTAAATGTGCCCTGGCGGTTAGGAGTGTCATTCTCACTCAAAAGGCTGACTGATGGTGATACATCATTTGGTATCCTTCTAAGTGGTTGAGCCGGATGGTACGCCTGCGCTACAGGCGTTATGTTTGTGAGCGAGCGTCGTCAGCTAGGACTGGTCGTCGCTCAGCTGCCACGGTTTATTTTAATTATTTATTCTTTGAATTGTTGCTTCTTTGGCTCTGTTGAGAGCCTTTTTCACCTTACCGCGTTTGTGCTCTAGTTCTGCGCCCACCAGGGTTGTTAACACGGAGAGTCGCGCGGAATCGTATCAATCAGTGATTCGCGGTGAGCTGGGTTTCTTGCGTGTCGATCTGTGTCGTTTCCACAAGAGTCTTGGAATCTCCTGGTGGCGCAAGCCTTGTGTCCAGGTTGCGTGTTTATATCCGTTTAAATTTTATATAGTGTTTTCATCGGTAATTTTGTTCTCAGGGAGGCGAACTCCTGGCAGAAATTAGCCACCAGCAACAATGGGTGTTCGACGTGTCGTGGTGTCCCAGGGACCCCAGCCTCATGGTCACCGCGTCCTTCGACCAGCAGGTGGCGGTGCACTCTCTACTGGGCGGCTCGCGGCCTGAGATCGTGAGTCTATACAAGTTAATAGCTTTTAAAAGGCCAGAGAATAACTGTTCTTACTAGATTATTTACATTCAACACTTTTGTTACAGACGACACACAACCAGAGTAACATAATGGACTCATTCGGTGGTGTGGACTCGTTCAGCGCGCTGCCGGCGGTGGCGCGTGCGGCGGCGCCTCCCCCCGCGCCCGCGCCGCACCTGCCGCGCCCGCCCTGCTGGCTCAAGAGACCCGTGGGCTCCAAGTTCTGTGTGAGTATCATTCGGTGGTGTGGACTCGTTCAGCGCGCTGCCGGCGGTGGCGCGTGCGGCGGCGCCTCCCCCCGCGCCCGCGCCGCACCTGCCGCGCCCGCCCTGCTGGCTCAAGAGACCCGTGGGCTCCAAGTTCTGTGTGAGTATCATTCGGTGGTGTGGACTCGTTCAGCGCGCTGCCGGCGGTGGCGCGTGCGGCGGCGCCTCCCCCCGCGCCCGCGCCGCACCTGCCGCGCCCGCCCTGCTGGCTCAAGAGACCCGTGGGCTCCAAGTTCTGTGTGAGTATCATTCGGTGGTGTGGACTCGTTCAGCGCGCTGCCGGCGGTGGCGCGTGCGGCGGCGCCTCCCCCCGCGCCCGCGCCGCACCTGCCGCGCCCGCCCTGCTGGCTCAAGAGACCCGTGGGCTCCAAGTTCTGTGTGAGTATCATTCGGTGGTGTGGACTCGTTCAGCGCGCTGCCGGCGGTGGCGCGTGCGGCGGCGCCTCCCCCCGCGCCCGCGCCGCACCTGCCGCGCCCGCCCTGCTGGCTCAAGAGACCCGTGGGCTCCAAGTTCTGTGTGAGTATCATTCGGTGGTGTGGACTCGTTCAGCGCGCTGCCGGCGGTGGCGCGTGCGGCGGCGCCTCCCCCCGCGCCCGCGCCGCACCTGCCGCGCCCGCCCTGCTGGCTCAAGAGACCCGTGGGCTCCAAGTTCTGTGTGAGTATCATTCGGTGGTGTGGACTCGTTCAGCGCGCTGCCGGCGGTGGCGCGTGCGGCGGCGCCTCCCCCCGCGCCCGCGCCGCACCTGCCGCGCCCGCCCTGCTGGCTCAAGAGACCCGTGGGCTCCAAGTTCTGTGTGAGTATCATTCGGTGGTGTGGACTCGTTCAGCGCGCTGCCGGCGGTGGCGCGTGCGGCGGCGCCTCCCCCCGCGCCCGCGCCGCACCTGCCGCGCCCGCCCTGCTGGCTCAAGAGACCCGTGGGCTCCAAGTTCTGTGTGAGTATCATTCGGTGGTGTGGACTCGTTCAGCGCGCTGCCGGCGGTGGCGCGTGCGGCGGCGCCTCCCCCCGCGCCCGCGCCGCACCTGCCGCGCCCGCCCTGCTGGCTCAAGAGACCCGTGGGCTCCAAGTTCTGTGTGAGTATCATTCGGTGGTGTGGACTCGTTCAGCGCGCTGCCGGCGGTGGCGCGTGCGGCGGCGCCTCCCCCCGCGCCCGCGCCGCACCTGCCGCGCCCGCCCTGCTGGCTCAAGAGACCCGTGGGCTCCAAGTTCTGTGTGAGTATCATTCGGTGGTGTGGACTCGTTCAGCGCGCTGCCGGCGGTGGCGCGTGCGGCGGCGCCTCCCCCCGCGCCCGCGCCGCACCTGCCGCGCCCGCCCTGCTGGCTCAAGAGACCCGTGGGCTCCAAGTTCTGTGTGAGTATCATTCGGTGGTGTGGACTCGTTCAGCGCGCTGCCGGCGGTGGCGCGTGCGGCGGCGCCTCCCCCCGCGCCCGCGCCGCACCTGCCGCGCCCGCCCTGCTGGCTCAAGAGACCCGTGGGCTCCAAGTTCTGTGTGAGTATCATTCGGTGGTGTGGACTCGTTCAGCGCGCTGCCGGCGGTGGCGCGTGCGGCGGCGCCTCCCCCCGCGCCCGCGCCGCACCTGCCGCGCCCGCCCTGCTGGCTCAAGAGACCCGTGGGCTCCAAGTTCTGTGTGAGTATCATTCGGTGGTGTGGACTCGTTCAGCGCGCTGCCGGCGGTGGCGCGTGCGGCGGCGCCTCCCCCCGCGCCCGCGCCGCACCTGCCGCGCCCGCCCTGCTGGCTCAAGAGACCCGTGGGCTCCAAGTTCTGTGTGAGTATCATTCGGTGGTGTGGACTCGTTCAGCGCGCTGCCGGCGGTGGCGCGTGCGGCGGCGCCTCCCCCCGCGCCCGCGCCGCACCTGCCGCGCCCGCCCTGCTGGCTCAAGAGACCCGTGGGCTCCAAGTTCTGTGTGAGTATCATTCGGTGGTGTGGACTCGTTCAGCGCGCTGCCGGCGGTGGCGCGTGCGGCGGCGCCTCCCCCCGCGCCCGCGCCGCACCTGCCGCGCCCGCCCTGCTGGCTCAAGAGACCCGTGGGCTCCAAGTTCTGTGTGAGTATCATTCGGTGGTGTGGACTCGTTCAGCGCGCTGCCGGCGGTGGCGCGTGCGGCGGCGCCTCCCCCCGCGCCCGCGCCGCACCTGCCGCGCCCGCCCTGCTGGCTCAAGAGACCCGTGGGCTCCAAGTTCTGTGTGAGTATCATTCGGTGGTGTGGACTCGTTCAGCGCGCTGCCGGCGGTGGCGCGTGCGGCGGCGCCTCCCCCCGCGCCCGCGCCGCACCTGCCGCGCCCGCCCTGCTGGCTCAAGAGACCCGTGGGCTCCAAGTTCTGTGTGAGTATCATTCGGTGGTGTGGACTCGTTCAGCGCGCTGCCGGCGGTGGCGCGTGCGGCGGCGCCTCCCCCCGCGCCCGCGCCGCACCTGCCGCGCCCGCCCTGCTGGCTCAAGAGACCCGTGGGCTCCAAGTTCTGTGTGAGTATCATTCGGTGGTGTGGACTCGTTCAGCGCGCTGCCGGCGGTGGCGCGTGCGGCGGCGCCTCCCCCCGCGCCCGCGCCGCACCTGCCGCGCCCGCCCTGCTGGCTCAAGAGACCCGTGGGCTCCAAGTTCTGTGTGAGTATCATTCGGTGGTGTGGACTCGTTCAGCGCGCTGCCGGCGGTGGCGCGTGCGGCGGCGCCTCCCCCCGCGCCCGCGCCGCACCTGCCGCGCCCGCCCTGCTGGCTCAAGAGACCCGTGGGCTCCAAGTTCTGTGTGAGTATCATTCGGTGGTGTGGACTCGTTCAGCGCGCTGCCGGCGGTGGCGCGTGCGGCGGCGCCTCCCCCCGCGCCCGCGCCGCACCTGCCGCGCCCGCCCTGCTGGCTCAAGAGACCCGTGGGCTCCAAGTTCTGTGTGAGTATCATTCGGTGGTGTGGACTCGTTCAGCGCGCTGCCGGCGGTGGCGCGTGCGGCGGCGCCTCCCCCCGCGCCCGCGCCGCACCTGCCGCGCCCGCCCTGCTGGCTCAAGAGACCCGTGGGCTCCAAGTTCTGTGTGAGTATCATTCGGTGGTGTGGACTCGTTCAGCGCGCTGCCGGCGGTGGCGCGTGCGGCGGCGCCTCCCCCCGCGCCCGCGCCGCACCTGCCGCGCCCGCCCTGCTGGCTCAAGAGACCCGTGGGCTCCAAGTTCTGTGTGAGTATCATTCGGTGGTGTGGACTCGTTCAGCGCGCTGCCGGCGGTGGCGCGTGCGGCGGCGCCTCCCCCCGCGCCCGCGCCGCACCTG
Source organism: Mamestra configurata (assembly GCA_002192655.3). NCBI lineage: Eukaryota > Metazoa > Arthropoda > Insecta > Lepidoptera > Noctuidae > Mamestra > Mamestra configurata. The sequence continues at coordinate 77,109 of NDFZ01004432.1, forward strand.
CCGCGCCCGCCCTGCTGGCTCAAGAGACCCGTGGGCTCCAAGTTCTGTGTGAGTATCATTCGGTGGTGTGGACTCGTTCAGCGCGCTGCCGGCGGTGGCGCGTGCGGCGGCGCCTCCCCCCGCGCCCGCGCCGCACCTGCCGCGCCCGCCCTGCTGGCTCAAGAGACCCGTGGGCTCCAAGTTCTGTGTGAGTATCATTCGGTGGTGTGGACTCGTTCAGCGCGCTGCCGGCGGTGGCGCGTGCGGCGGCGCCTCCCCCCGCGCCCGCGCCGCACCTGCCGCGCCCGCCCTGCTGGCTCAAGAGACCCGTGGGCTCCAAGTTCTGTGTGAGTATCATTCGGTGGTGTGGACTCGTTCAGCGCGCTGCCGGCGGTGGCGCGTGCGGCGGCGCCTCCCCCCGCGCCCGCGCCGCACCTGCCGCGCCCGCCCTGCTGGCTCAAGAGACCCGTGGGCTCCAAGTTCTGTGTGAGTATCATTCGGTGGTGTGGACTCGTTCAGCGCGCTGCCGGCGGTGGCGCGTGCGGCGGCGCCTCCCCCCGCGCCCGCGCCGCACCTGCCGCGCCCGCCCTGCTGGCTCAAGAGACCCGTGGGCTCCAAGTTCTGTGTGAGTATCATTCGGTGGTGTGGACTCGTTCAGCGCGCTGCCGGCGGTGGCGCGTGCGGCGGCGCCTCCCCCCGCGCCCGCGCCGCACCTGCCGCGCCCGCCCTGCTGGCTCAAGAGACCCGTGGGCTCCAAGTTCTGTGTGAGTATCATTCGGTGGTGTGGACTCGTTCAGCGCGCTGCCGGCGGTGGCGCGTGCGGCGGCGCCTCCCCCCGCGCCCGCGCCGCACCTGCCGCGCCCGCCCTGCTGGCTCAAGAGACCCGTGGGCTCCAAGTTCTGTGTGAGTATCATTCGGTGGTGTGGACTCGTTCAGCGCGCTGCCGGCGGTGGCGCGTGCGGCGGCGCCTCCCCCCGCGCCCGCGCCGCACCTGCCGCGCCCGCCCTGCTGGCTCAAGAGACCCGTGGGCTCCAAGTTCTGTGTGAGTATCATTCGGTGGTGTGGACTCGTTCAGCGCGCTGCCGGCGGTGGCGCGTGCGGCGGCGCCTCCCCCCGCGCCCGCGCCGCACCTGCCGCGCCCGCCCTGCTGGCTCAAGAGACCCGTGGGCTCCAAGTTCTGTGTGAGTATCATTCGGTGGTGTGGACTCGTTCAGCGCGCTGCCGGCGGTGGCGCGTGCGGCGGCGCCTCCCCCCGCGCCCGCGCCGCACCTGCCGCGCCCGCCCTGCTGGCTCAAGAGACCCGTGGGCTCCAAGTTCTGTGTGAGTATCATTCGGTGGTGTGGACTCGTTCAGCGCGCTGCCGGCGGTGGCGCGTGCGGCGGCGCCTCCCCCCGCGCCCGCGCCGCACCTGCCGCGCCCGCCCTGCTGGCTCAAGAGACCCGTGGGCTCCAAGTTCTGTGTGAGTATCATTCGGTGGTGTGGACTCGTTCAGCGCGCTGCCGGCGGTGGCGCGTGCGGCGGCGCCTCCCCCCGCGCCCGCGCCGCACCTGCCGCGCCCGCCCTGCTGGCTCAAGAGACCCGTGGGCTCCAAGTTCTGTGTGAGTATCATTCGGTGGTGTGGACTCGTTCAGCGCGCTGCCGGCGGTGGCGCGTGCGGCGGCGCCTCCCCCCGCGCCCGCGCCGCACCTGCCGCGCCCGCCCTGCTGGCTCAAGAGACCCGTGGGCTCCAAGTTCTGTGTGAGTATCATTCGGTGGTGTGGACTCGTTCAGCGCGCTGCCGGCGGTGGCGCGTGCGGCGGCGCCTCCCCCCGCGCCCGCGCCGCACCTGCCGCGCCCGCCCTGCTGGCTCAAGAGACCCGTGGGCTCCAAGTTCTGTGTGAGTATCATTCGGTGGTGTGGACTCGTTCAGCGCGCTGCCGGCGGTGGCGCGTGCGGCGGCGCCTCCCCCCGCGCCCGCGCCGCACCTGCCGCGCCCGCCCTGCTGGCTCAAGAGACCCGTGGGCTCCAAGTTCTGTGTGAGTATCAATTCATTACAGGAGAAGACGCCCCGGGCGTCGGGAGTCGCAGGGCGATCCTCGGCCACCGTAGGCGCGGGCCTGCGGACGGCGAGCGTTGGGTGGCTCGCTGTCCGATCCCACCAGGCCCGGGTCGATGGCGCGTTGTGTTCCACGCGCGCCTCAAAGAGATGTCAGCATAGAAGACGGGGCCCGCTAGGGCCAGAGCCTGCCAGGGTACAGGAATTTGTTCGAAAGAATCACCGCGGCCCTGGAACGCAAAGGGCTTTAGAAGGAACACGGATGGGTTTTAGTCAGTAAGAGTCTGACACGCCCTTGCGCTCCACCCAGAGCGGAAGAAGTCATTTGATGATTTCCCATCCATAAAAAAAAAAAAAAAACATTCATTCATGCATTCATACATGCATGCATGAGAAACAATAAATTGTAACGGCTAGGTCTGGCTTGGGTAGCCAACGCAGGCCGTCAACAGTTAGGTAGGTGTGGAAAACGACCTTACCGAGTTAGATGAGTGATTATGAAAGCTTGAGGTCACGATGAGGAAGTGATGATGATGATGATGTCATGATGGAGTAGCTGCACGAAGGCTGCGCTGACGTTCTATGTCGAGGTTCACCAGTATAAAGGTAAGCGGAACAGTGTAAAGTCCCGCAAACCTCCATAGAAAAGGGAGGATTCTCCGACCGGACGGTTGTTGTCTGGCAGGCAACTGCCCGATAGTTGATATTTGGACTATTGTATATGTTCAAATTGCACGGTACACTTGCGATGCATAATTTCGTTAGTAGTTCGCTGCTGGCGGAATAGATTGCGTTGCGGTTCTTTTAGTTGCGGTACAAATTTCGCTTCGATATTTTTTCTTGTGGCATTGATGCCGCTAAAAATGCATTGGCGCTGTAAAAGTCTAGAATTATGCATAGGGCTGATTGTAATCAGAATACTAGAACAGAAAAATGTTTATAACTGTAATAATTTGTACATTTCAGTTTGGTGGCAAATTGGTAACGTTCGAGAAATGTCCGCAAGAGGCAGGCCCACAGAAACTTGTACACATCAGCCAGGTAAGATTTTTTTTTTTATTATAAATAGTATTTTACAAGTAACTAAACGTGTGGATGAAAATAAACTTTGTCTCTGTCATCTATGACCTAGACTAGAATCAAGAGCAAACTCATCTCAAACAAAAAATTAAAAAAAATATCCTTAAATATTAATAACCTTAAGATTTTCCTTTTTTTGGAACTTTACAAGGTCAAATTAAATTAATTAAAAGATCTGACTTTGAGCTGATAGAGAGATCAAGGGATAATTTTGCTTTTTCATAAATTTCAGACAACTGTGAAGTTTCCTAATTAATTTGACTAAGTATGTGTAGTTAGGGTTAGTGGGTTAGTGCACATGGGTGACGTTTTGTCTGCGTGACAATGCATCACTCTTTTTCACGGTTTCCCAGTACAAGAGAGAGATATACTGCCCCTGTGACAAAAGTCACTCCTGCGCACCTAGCCTAAATAGATTGACTATTGTCATAATGATTTTTATGTGAATAGGTTGTAAGTGAACCAGAGATCGTAGAGCGAGCGACAGAGTTGGATGCGGTGCTGGAAGCCAGCCTCAGTCACGATCCTGCGGCCACTGAGAGACTTGCTGAGTAAGTCCATGACTACCAACGTGTACTACATCGATAACTGGATGATTTTTATTGTTGTATGATTTACTACTTTATGCTTTACGGTTTTGAGTTGAAAATTCCTCTCATTATTATGTACACTATCTTTTTTTATTTTTTATTAAGGATGGGAAATCTTCAAATGACTTCTTCCGCTCTAGGTGGAGCGGAAGGGCGTGTCAGACTCTTACTGACTAAAACCCATCCGTGTTCCTTCTAAAGCCCTTTGCGTTCCAGGGCCGCGGTGACTCTTTCGAACAAATTCTGTATCGTTATTACGCTACCTTAGATACTTAAAATTGTACAATACTTCGATGATCGTATGCAGTTTTTTAAATTGTGTAATAATCATTTTTTTTTCCGATTTCATATTGCTATAGTTTATTCTATTTCCAAGAGAAGTTAAATTGATTGATCTAGGTATACGATTTTAAACCTTTCTCCAATGGAAATGAAACACATATTCACTTGCACAGGTACTGCCGTCAAAGAGGCGACGCTACGACTGACCAGAATGAACGTTACACTTGGTTCTTCCTCCGCGCTAACTTCTTGCCGACGTTCCGGAGTGAAGTGCTTAACTTATTGGGTAAGTCAATGTCAAAATTTAAAAGTTCAAATTAGGCTGAGAGCCAGCACTATCTGAAGTCTGAACGACAGTTTTACATCAAATTAGTTAATACTTTGTCTTTGATGGGAAAAGATTTCCTCTCATGCCTTCCAGGTGCTTCGGTCCAGGGCTAGTGGGGAGCTGTGGCTATGAATTTAGTCTGCCACTATGCCTTCTAGCTGTGACTGGGTTCCACATAGTCAATCTCGTAGATAAAGAAAATATAACACGTATTTAATTGACATCCAATGGCAGTTTCAGTTCCGTACATTAATGAGTGCTGAAAATCCAATTTTGTGTAAATTAGACTGTTGGGGTATTCGTACTTTGAAAGTCAAAAATTCACAAGTAAAATATACGACTTGAGAATTTCTCATTATAAAAAGTGATGTCCTTCCGAGAATTCCAGACTTCTCTCTCATTTTTATTTCTGTCTTGTGTAGCATCCTTAGGTTTTAGGTTTTTGTCGTAATCATACAACAATGTATTCAACTTATTTAGGTTTCAAACAAGACGAGATGTCGTCAAAGTTTAAGAGCCCCAACATACCGGCCGGAGATGGAACACAACCGGACGTAGCCGCATTGAGTAGAGTGAGTTACCTCCCTTATCATTATATAATAATAATAACTAGATATATGTTTTATATTAATATGGCTTCGTTCCCGCCAGTGCTGGTTTTTTGTGCTTATAACATTGTAATAATCTATGTTTCATGATGCTAAATTGTCATGGTAATATTATAAATTGACTGATATTTTCTGTAGCATGACGTTTTTCTTAGCTAATTGTTCTTCATTTATAGTTGTTTTGAGCTTTTCAATGCCATTGATGGATTGTTGGACTAGTTTTATAAAAAAAATTACAGGACGTGACGTAGCGACGCGCAACGTAACGCAGTTGTCACTGCCAAACAAATATCAACATTGCGGTTCTTAATATACAGTCCAGTGCACCTGCTTTAAATGATAAATTGTATTTATTTTCCAAATTAGTTCAAAATAACACTTTTACACGGCATTTTTTTTGTCAATTAAAACTAGATGAGGCCGGTGTTTCCTAGCTGACTATCTTGAGAAGAAACACCGAAACAAACTCAGAGGTCAAGACCTCAATTAAAGTCCATACAATGGTGAACATGTAATGGTCAAATCATATTAGAATCATGTGGATTAGTGTCTGAGGTGGTCTTTTGAGGAAAGAACCACACAGATTTGAGTGAACCGGTCCAGACAGTGCAAGTCAGTCAGTATCGTGTAGCTCAACTTAGAACTTGAGGAGCTCAACGATTTGACGAACAATACCAAAGCAAGGACATTGGCAGTTTCAGCATAAAGAACTTCAACTGCCAGACTATCATGAATTGAACCTACTAATAACCTCACAATAATTTTCAACTCTATTTGTTAGGCATTACAATCGCGTCGCGCTGTGCGTCACTAGCTCTTTATTTAGCTTAAGGAAACCGTTTGAAGTTGGCAACGTGGCGGTGAAAAGTTTAACAAGACTAATGTACATAACATCTGTTACACTCTGTGCTCACCTAACTATATATAATCCGCTACTGTCTGTCTGCTGCGCGGCTAGGGCGAGTCTACGGAGACCGAGGCAGAGCTGTCCACTGATACCAGCACCGACCTATCGGTGAGTACGCATGTTGATGGTGCTCTGTTACAGGTACAAGAAGTAAACAGAGGCTATGAACGTAGTCACCCTCGCAATTGCTTTGCCAATTTTTACAAAAACTTTCAGTTAATGAGGGTTTTCTGAAATGAAGTGCACCAGGTGGCAGCACTGAGGTGTCAGGTCCAGGCAGCTGTCAATTTCTACTATCTTTCTATATACTAATAATAAAGCTGAAGAGTTTGCTTGTTTGTTTGAACGCGCTGGAACTACCAGTCGGATTTGGAAAATTATATGATAGCCACATTCATGAGGAAGGCTACAGACTATACGGGAATGGGAAAAAGGGGAAAGTGGGGCTAGTGGTTTTATATTTTGCGACATAGGTTAAGTTGACGTCAACGTTTATGTTGACGACTTAATTCACGTTTAGAATGTAGACTTCACGTACTATAGGCGCCAACTGGTGGCGTGAATTTTCCAGGAAAACTTTACTAAAGTTTTATGATGTTCAAGTGACGTTAACTGTTGGGTGAAAAGCAATCGTGAGGATGATTTTACAGTCAGTGAAATAGTTGAAATAAAGCTGATGGCAGTTCTTGTACGGGTTTGCATGATTGTCGAGGAGAAATCGAGCATTTTGTTTAAAAAAATATTTATTTTGTGCTGATAAATGTGGCTTTGAACGCTGAAAACGCTTAAATTAATGTTTATTAAAGTAAGAAAAAAAAAACGACACAAAATATGCGTAATATTGGGGATTGGGTCTTTTCTTTTCAAAAAATTAAATTTTTAGTCAACAGTATAAATGAATACACATTTCATGCACTCATTATACAACGTAAAATTTGATTACAGGACGCTCACACGCAGATCGAGAGAAAACTGGCCAACCTTGACTTGACACCTAATGTCTCCAACGTGGTCATCCCGAATGGAGAAGGTTCGTTACCACAATTAGCTGACCCACCTTTACATAAATGGTTTAGATTTTTTAGAATACGAATCGATAGAATTTTATAATTGTTTTATATTTTTACCATTTTAGCAAATAAAATAAAATTTAAAAGAGTTATAAAATTCTATCGATTATTTTCTGCATACTTGTCATGTTACCATACTCATACCATAACCTACTTAGTGGATATGGAATTATGGATCGACGTCAAACTAGGCGTAAAATAGCCTCCCCTTGAAAACGCACAGCCAAATTTTTTTTTCCAGTGAAAAATTGGATTTTTAGGAATAATGATAAAATAAGCTTTATTAAACGATCATTTTACGACAGCATTGATTTGGTCTTTGTCACATTAAACTTGTTACTTGTTAATACTAGAAAATCGAAAACAAAAACAACCTGCCAAGAAAGACGGCGGAGGTCATTAGACCCCTTGCGTTATAAATAGTTTTTAGATGAAAAATGTCCAAAAACTGGCAACAAACAGGCACACCTTTTTGGTGTTGCCATTTGCATCGCAATTAACGCTCTAAGTATGGTTCCGGTTTTCGTAGGTCGAGCGTGCAATTAAAAGTAAGTTTCAGCCTTTAGCATTATAACTTCACATTTGATGCATGTACGACAGACTCCACGAGCCTGATCTGCCGCGCGCTGGTGTGCGGCCACCTGGAGGAAGCGGTGGAGCTGTGTCTGGACGCCAAGAGAGTCGCCGACGCACTCATCATCGCCTCGCTCGGTGAGTTACATTTTGTTACTTTGTGTAGATTTTTTCTACTTGTGAATTATACCACTCTTAGGGCATATTTATTTAATCAAGTGTGAATGCATAAATATATTATAGATACCTACTTCTACATTAGTTAAAATAGTAAATATAACTTAAACATGTCAATAAACGAGAGAAAGAGCCCAAAAGGAAGCTATTCCCGTTCAATGACGTTGATTGAAACGATTTCAACAATAGAAACATACTTAGGCCACATCGTCAAATACCAGCACAACAGACTCGGAAAAGCTACGGTTCTACATTATCTGTGGCAGCGCATTTTTCTCTCTTTTTCTAAGTTTTGTTTACGCTTCAGCGGCTAACTTTTGATCTCCGTCCACAGGCAGTCCAGAGCTCCTATACAAAGTGCAGAAGTACCACATCAACAATACTGCCGGCGAGCCAGTGTCGCTAGTCTGTGGCAGTTTGCTTCTGGCGCGCTGGGACACGCTGGTGACGTCAGCAGCCCCAAGCAGCTGGAGGGACACACTGGCTGCGTTACTGACGCATTGTGAAGGGGACACGGCTAGTCATTACTGCGGTAAGTGTGTAGACACTAGACAGTGACAGCTTGCTACTGGCGCGCTGGGATACGCTGGTGACGTCAGCAGCCCCAAGCAGCTGGAGAGACACACTGGCTGCGTTACTGACGCATTGTGAAGGGGACACGGCTAGTCATTACTGCGGTAAGTGTGTAGACACTAGACAGTGACAGCTTGCTACTGGCGCGCTGGGATACGCTGGTGACGTCAGCAGCCCCAAGCAGCTGGAGAGACACACTGGCTGCGTTACTGACGCATTGTGAAGGGGACACGGCTAGTCATTACTGCGGTAAGTGTGTAGACACTAGACAGTGACAGCTTGCTACTGGCGCGCTGGGATACGCTGGTGACGTCAGCAGCCCCAAGCAGCTGGAGAGACACACTGGCTGCGTTACTGACGCATTGTGAAGGGGACACGGCTAGTCATTACTGCGGTAAGTGTGTAGACACTAGACAGTGACAGCTTGCTACTGGCGCGCTGGGATACGCTGGTGACGTCAGCAGCCCCAAGCAGCTGGAGAGACACACTGGCTGCGTTACTGACGCATTGTGAAGGGGACACGGCTAGTCATTACTGCGGTAAGTGTGTAGACACTAGACAGTGACAGCTTGCTACTGGCGCGCTGGGATACGCTGGTGACGTCAGCAGCCCCAAGCAGCTGGAGAGACACACTGGCTGCGTTACTGACGCATTGTGAAGGGGACACGGCTAGTCATTACTGCGGTAAGTGTGTAGACACTAGACAGTGACAGCTTGCTACTGGCGCGCTGGGATACGCTGGTGACGTCAGCGGCCCCAAGCAGCTGGAGAGACACAAAGTCAAAACGTTTATTCCAGTTAGGACATTAAAAGGCACTTTTGACCGTCAACATTACAGTTAAAAGAATATGAATAAAAATAAAGTGACTACTGTCCAGTCACAAAGGTAGATTCTTATGGAGAAGAACGGACAAGAAACATCCATAGAGTAACTATGGAGTTTCTTGTCCGATATAAAAGTTTTACAATAAATGGTTAATTTACAAATATTGCGAAAAGATTTTACAGTGCGTGACTTATTTAATACAAAAATAAAATAAAAAAAAATACACAAAAAAGTACATCTATATTGTTAGTTACAAAGTTACATCCAGTATGCCAACCAGTTTGATTTACTCTACACTCTTCATTGTCCTATGGAGCAGGACCAGCATGCTTCCAAGCATTCTTATCCTGAATGTAATCGTCAAATTTGTAATATGCTTGTTTACAAAGTGTGCTTTTAATATAACTTTTAAATTTTCTTTCATTTAGTTCTATTATGTCACAAAATTTAACACAGTACTCCATGAAATATGTGCGTACTTTAGCTAATCTATAAAATGGTTGATCTAATTTATCTTTATTTTTAGTGTTAAAATTATGTCTTTCACTATTTTTACTAAAAATATGTCGATTTTTCCTTACATACATAATATCTTAATACATAAATTGGCTAGGGACTGTCAAAATATTAATCTTTTAAAAAAGTTCTCTAAGAGAATCGTGGTGGCGGTGACGTAGATTATAACGGGCTCTGACAGCTCTCTTTTGTAAAATAAATATGGATTCAAAGTCAGCAGCCCGACCCCACAGCAAAATACCGTATGACATAATGCTGTGAAAGTGAAATAGACCAAATGTGCGGTTTCTACGTCTGTTAACTGCCTTATCTTTCTAACAGCATAAGCGCCTGAGCATAGCCGCCCCACAAGAGATGTTATATGAAGTCCCCATTGTAATTTAAAAGTGATTCCTAGGAAAACCGTCTGATTTATAAACTCTAGTTTTTCAACATGCAATATGAGGTCACATTCGCTACTTTTAAAATTTGGTAAAGTAAGTCTCATTTAGTTTTTTAACACTAACATTTAGTTTTTTTTTTCATTCAGTATCAATTTGTTTGCCGTAAAGCAATTTCGGATCTGATCAATAGAGTTATTGACGTCATCAAGGTTTTGTGACCGTCGCTCTATTTTGTGTCATCCGCGAATAACACCATCTTTGGTTGATTTTGAAATAATTGGGGCAAATCATTTATGTAAACTAAAAAAAAGGAATGGATCCAATATTGAGCCTTGACCATTGTCATTGTCATTTCAGACCCTAGTGAGTTTACACCGTTTACCTGAACTTTAACCTTTTCGCCGCCAACGTACACAAAACGCAATGCCTCGCCGAGCGCCAAGCTATA
>NDFZ01004433.1:0-59403 GCA_002192655.3 Mamestra configurata
GAGGCCTCCGACGCCATCGCCGACGAGTACGCCAGGCTGCGCAACCAGGACATGATGGACAGCAATGTGGCCAAGGTGATTACTGACTTCTGCCAGCTGCTTTGCCCGTTTGAGAATCGGAAATCATCCTAAGAGACAATTTGCCAGGATAAAAAGTATTCCATGTGTTAATCCGGGGCAGAAACTGGATGTGTGTCAAATTTCATTCAAATCTGTTCATTAGTCTTTACATGAAAGGGTAACAATCATCCTTTGGCCAGCTATCCAGAAAAACTAAAGAATCCTATTGTATTTTTCTTTACTATCTAGCACCCATTGGTTGATTAGGATGGTAAAGCGTCGCGTTTACTCGTGTTATGGGGACCGTCACACACCAATTATTAAACGTTATTCAAGGCTCCCTAAACTACCATGTTTCAAAGTATGATCAAATTGACTCCTCCCGCTCTGGGCGGAGTGCAAGGGAGTTACAGCAAGTGTCAGACTCTTACTGGCTAAAACCTACCCTTGCCGCGGCAACTCTTTCGAACAATCCTGCAACCCTGGCATCAAGGCATTAGCGGGCCCAATTCTTAAAATATAAGGTTTTTGAAAAGGCTTATTTTAAGCTGTTTTGTGAGTCCCTTTTATCTTTATGTTCAGTATTTTAAACCTTATGATTGAATGACATACAATTAACAATTTGTAATGTTATTAATCTCCTGTCTCCCCAGACACAACCAGTGACAGCTCGTACGCTGGAGACGCTGATCCGTCTGTCCACCGCGCACGCCAAGTGCCGCCTGAGCTTCAAGATCACGCAGGACGACGCGCTTGCAGCCATCGAACTCGTGCAGTTCGCCTACTTCAAGAAGGTAACGAGTTTGTACTTTGGGAATAGGCAATGTCTTAGCCGAGATAATGATACTCTCCGTCGTAATAGCTAGGTTACAGCGAGGCAAGTGTTTATCATCTTCGTCGTTACTTTTCATCCGGTCACATAATGGTGGCTTTAGCCAGCTTATTGTACGTTACAAAGAGCGGCTTCGACTGCAATAGTGTAGCTTTTTATTAGTGAATTTCAATTGCTTCCAGAGATTTTAACTTTTCCAAAAAAAAAAAAACAATTTTATCTTCTTCCCAGCATTAGTAGGTATAAAAACAAATCTGCTTCCGAGTTACCTCTGAAAGCAAAAATGTACTGAACAGCAAATACTCTTTTCTAAGAGTTGATATAAATCGTGTCTTTGGTTGATGTTTAATAAATTGGAATGGTATTAATTTAGATGATAATATTGTTATCCGCCAGGTGTTAACGAAAGAGAAGCGTCGTAAGCGCCGCGCGTCGTCCGAGGCCGAGGGCGCCGACAGCGAGCCCGGCGCGCCGCCGCGCTCTAAGAAGTCCAGGACAACGGTAAATAAAACCTATGCTGTTGTAGTATGCAAGGCGCCGACAGCGAGCCCGGCGCGCCGCCGCGCTCTAAGAAGTCCAGGACAACGGTAAATAAAACCTATGCTGTTGTAGTATGCAAGGCGCCGACAGCGAGCCCGGCGCGCCGCCGCGCTCTAAGAAGTCCAGGACAACGGTAAATAAAACCTATGCTGTTGTAGTATGCAAGGCGCCGACAGCGAGCCCGGCGCGCCGCCGCGCTCTAAGAAGTCCAGGACAACGGTAAATAAAACCTATGCTGTTGTAGTATGCAAGGCGCCGACAGCGAGCCCGGCGCGCCGCCGCGCTCTAAGAAGTCCAGGACAACGGTAAATAAAACCTATGCTGTTGTAGTATGCAAGGCGCCGACAGCGAGCCCGGCGCGCCGCCGCGCTCTAAGAAGTCCAGGACAACGGTAAATAAAACCTATGCTGTTGTAGTATGCAAGGCGCCGACAGCGAGCCCGGCGCGCCGCCGCGCTCTAAGAAGTCCAGGACAACGGTAAATAAAACCTATGCTGTTGTAGTATGCAAGGCGCCGACAGCGAGCCCGGCGCGCCGCCGCGCTCTAAGAAGTCCAGGACAACGGTAAATAAAACCTATGCTGTTGTAGTATGCAAGGCGCCGACAGCGAGCCCGGCGCGCCGCCGCGCTCTAAGAAGTCCAGGACAACGGTAAATAAAACCTATGCTGTTGTAGTATGCAAGGCGCCGACAGCGAGCCCGGCGCGCCGCCGCGCTCTAAGAAGTCCAGGACAACGGTAAATAAAACCTATGCTGTTGTAGTATGCAAGGCGCCGACAGCGAGCCCGGCGCGCCGCCGCGCTCTAAGAAGTCCAGGACAACGGTAAATAAAACCTATGCTGTTGTAGTATGCAAGGCGCCGACAGCGAGCCCGGCGCGCCGCCGCGCTCTAAGAAGTCCAGGACAACGGTAAATAAAACCTATGCTGTTGTAGTATGCAAGGCGCCGACAGCGAGCCCGGCGCGCCGCCGCGCTCTAAGAAGTCCAGGACAACGGTAAATAAAACCTATGCTGTTGTAGTATGCAAGGCGCCGACAGCGAGCCCGGCGCGCCGCCGCGCTCTAAGAAGTCCAGGACAACGGTAAATAAAACCTATGCTGTTGTAGTATGCAAGGCGCCGACAGCGAGCCCGGCGCGCCGCCGCGCTCTAAGAAGTCCAGGACAACGGTAAATAAAACCTATGCTGTTGTAGTATGCAAGGCGCCGACAGCGAGCCCGGCGCGCCGCCGCGCTCTAAGAAGTCCAGGACAACGGTAAATAAAACCTATGCTGTTGTAGTATGCAAGGCGCCGACAGCGAGCCCGGCGCGCCGCCGCGCTCTAAGAAGTCCAGGACAACGGTAAATAAAACCTATGCTGTTGTAGTATGCAAGGCGCCGACAGCGAGCCCGGCGCGCCGCCGCGCTCTAAGAAGTCCAGGACAACGGTAAATAAAACCTATGCTGTTGTAGTATGCAAGGCGCCGACAGCGAGCCCGGCGCGCCGCCGCGCTCTAAGAAGTCCAGGACAACGGTAAATAAAACCTATGCTGTTGTAGTATGCAAGGCGCCGACAGCGAGCCCGGCGCGCCGCCGCGCTCTAAGAAGTCCAGGACAACGGTAAATAAAACCTATGCTGTTGTAGTATGCAAGGCGCCGACAGCGAGCCCGGCGCGCCGCCGCGCTCTAAGAAGTCCAGGACAACGGTAAATAAAACCTATGCTGTTGTAGTATGCAAGGCGCCGACAGCGAGCCCGGCGCGCCGCCGCGCTCTAAGAAGTCCAGGACAACGGTAAATAAAACCTATGCTGTTGTAGTATGCAAGGCGCCGACAGCGAGCCCGGCGCGCCGCCGCGCTCTAAGAAGTCCAGGACAACGGTAAATAAAACCTATGCTGTTGTAGTATGCAAGGCGCCGACAGCGAGCCCGGCGCGCCGCCGCGCTCTAAGAAGTCCAGGACAACGGTAAATAAAACCTATGCTGTTGTAGTATGCAAGGCGCCGACAGCGAGCCCGGCGCGCCGCCGCGCTCTAAGAAGTCCAGGACAACGGTAAATAAAACCTATGCTGTTGTAGTATGCAAGGCGCCGACAGCGAGCCCGGCGCGCCGCCGCGCTCTAAGAAGTCCAGGACAACGGTAAATAAAACCTATGCTGTTGTAGTATGCAAGGCGCCGACAGCGAGCCCGGCGCGCCGCCGCGCTCTAAGAAGTCCAGGACAACGGTAAATAAAACCTATGCTGTTGTAGTATGCAAGGCGCCGACAGCGAGCCCGGCGCGCCGCCGCGCTCTAAGAAGTCCAGGACAACGGTAAATAAAACCTATGCTGTTGTAGTATGCAAGGCGCCGACAGCGAGCCCGGCGCGCCGCCGCGCTCTAAGAAGTCCAGGACAACGGTAAATAAAACCTATGCTGTTGTAGTATGCAAGGCGCCGACAGCGAGCCCGGCGCGCCGCCGCGCTCTAAGAAGTCCAGGACAACGGTAAATAAAACCTATGCTGTTGTAGTATGCAAGGCGCCGACAGCGAGCCCGGCGCGCCGCCGCGCTCTAAGAAGTCCAGGACAACGGTAAATAAAACCTATGCTGTTGTAGTATGCAAGGCGCCGACAGCGAGCCCGGCGNCATATTGGCTTTCGGTTTTTTGACACCGACTTCCGAAATTAAAGTTATTTTATACTAGTGTTTTTTATATGGAAGTCGGTTTTTTTTTTTGTAAAAAAGTTTTTTATTTTCCTCTTTTTAGTGGTGATACCCCACAACTAAGTGACATTATTCCTATAATGAGTGGTTATGAGTTTCTTTGTGTGCCTTCGCAGTCCAAATCCACACCAGCTCATTGTTAAATATCTACTTTGCTTTGGTACTAGTTTTTACTAATTTTAAGGTGAAGAGGTCACTGGTTTATCTTTGAAGTTCCCAGTACAGTGCAAATGCAATATAGCTATAACTAAACCCAATGCAAAAGTTATGCCCGAATAGATCATCCCAAACATGTTAATTCAGGTTAACTTGATTGCATCTGCCTTGCACCGCTTCAAAGTCTACCGGCGTGATGTTATGTTATGAACTGGTGTAATAAATAAACAGACATGCGATTTCAGCAATCCCGGGAGATTTGCTATCATTTATTGAAGAGTTCCGTTGCCTACCTCCGAAATCCTTCATCAAATCTTCACCGAATTGCAATAGAGCCAGTTTGGAAAAATATTCTTTCAAACAAAAAAATAATCATCCAAATTGGTTGTCAATTGGAGAAAATATCGCTGATCTTACAAATGTCCTGGGATCCCAGCATCAGATCCTAACTTATACCTTCCATCATCAGCTCAGCAAGATGAGATGTTGATTACCAGGCACAATTATGTGAATTGCGTTAGAAAGTATATGAAAAACAATGTATGTGCCTTTAAAATTTGAGGGTTGCCCTCGATTTCCCTAGGATCCCATCATCAGATTCTGACTTGGTGCCAATGGGACCACCTCAGGAGTATAGGCTTTCGAATAAAAAAAGAATCATCAAAATCCATTCATAATTGACGGAATGATCGCATAACAAACATACAAAAAAAAAAAACATACAGTCGAATTGATAACCTCCTTCTTTTGGAAGTCGGTTGAAAACTGGTGACTGAGTGACTTACAGACAACGCACAGCCGAAACTACTGGTCGTACAAAGCTGAAATTTGGCATGTAGCTTCCTTGGGGAATGTAGCACTAAGAGAATTTCCCAAAATTCCTACGGGATCGGGAAAAAACGGAATATGCGGGTACGAAGTCGCGGGTAAAACAGTCTGACACTCCCTTCCACTCCACCCAGAGCAGAAGGAGTCATTTGATGACATTCCATCCAAAAGAGACTCCTATAAATAATTTGATGACTTATGGGTTTGTATTGTTTGTCCCCAGGCGGGTGCTGCAGGCGAGGACCCGTACGCGTTCTCGTCGGACGAGGAGGCGGAGCCCGTGCTCAGGGCCGCGCACGCCTCGCAGCCCGAGCCCGCGCAGCGCACCACCAGGGCTTCGCAGAAGACCATCGATACCAACAGGTAAGCATGAGTGGCCCAGACTCCGAACAGAAGTAAACTGCTTTATATTCAGTTGTTGGTGGAATTCAATGGATTGGAGCCTTTCCTACAGGGGAAAACTATATGCTACAATTAAAAACTGGTTTGTATTTCAAGGCTCTATAAGCTCTTAGTAATCGCGCTTGCGATTACTGAAGGTGGTCCTGAATTCGATTATCATAAGCAAAACTCAGTTCAAGTTCGGATTCAGGACTATGCCTGGTTGATTGCCAGGGTTCTCAATCAAATCCAGACTTAATGACGTAGGACACAATCACCTCCAATATTACATGGGACAACCTGGCTGGCAGAATGTGCATACTTGCTTATTCCACTTCTTCAAGAAATGAAGGTGTGATGTTAGGAACTGACTGTCTTTAAGAGTTTAGTGAGTTGTTTTTTAATCTAATACTCCCCCCACCCCGCCTAGAGCGGAGTCATTTGATGATTTCCCATCCTTAAAAAAGGAAACTTTCTTTACGCCAATAATAATAATAACTACTATTCCCTACTTCTAGACTCACGCAGTTCAAGACAGCGCTCCACCAACTGTTCCGCGAAGAGCGCGCGAACTCGCTGCCCCTATCCCGTGTGACGTCATACGTCAACGACAAGTACTCGCACGAGACCTTCGACGACGGAGAGATACAGGCGGCGCTGCACAAGATGACGCAAGACAACCAGGTCATGATGGCGGACGATATTGTGTTCTTGATCTAAGGACGGTGTGTCGGTGAATATAAATAGATCTGTAAGCTTGCCGTGGACTGTGATGCTGGCACTTCACTTGGCGTATTTGTCAACATATTCGCGTCTTGTGCAATACTAAATATAACTTATGAGCTTCGAAATAGGGATAATTTTAGATTGTACAAGTGGCGCGAATATTTGATAAAATTAATGACTTCACAGCATTGTATGCTAGGCTACATGCGATTTAAGTTTGTTACTGCTAATGTAAAGAATACAACCAGCCTGATGTACCTCTTGTAATTTGGAGAAGATTCCAATGTATTCTAGCTTGCCATATTAATTGAAATCATAGATTTTTGCCTCATGTTACTCACTGTTTCACTGTTCACCATTTTGAATGCCAAGCAGGTCTAGGCAAGTTGTTGATTTCTTAACCTTTTGAACGCCAGAGCATTAACGTATCGATGTGCCCCCGACGCCAAGCCACATATTCGCCGTACCTTTTGTCACATATTTGTGACGTTTGGCGTACAGGGCACGCGCTTGCTTGTCATTTATACGTGACAATGGAGTTCAAAAGGTTAATGTTTGAATAATGAGTGTGAATAACAGATCCATTTGATTGTACGAAAACCATCACTTATTTGTAATTCCCGCCTATATGTAAGTAAGACAATTATTTTGTATTTTCATATCCATTGTTCGTTACTGTTACAATATTGTTATAGAATTAAGTGTCTACAATATCAAAAAGGAAAGTGCCTTTATAATTATGTTGATTCATAAATCAAGGTAAAACGATGATTGACTAGAAAATAAAGCATCTGATTTTGATAAACAAATTTTTAATTGGTTTAAATATAGACAATCCTTAACGACTAGTTATTGAGAGGTCACTTTCTTCCTTTCTTTCCTTTGCTGTGTCCTTCCCTCCCTTTTCCTTTACCGGACTTATTTACCTTACCGCCGAAAACTTTCTTTTGTTTATTGAACGGCTTCTGTCCCTCGTTTCCATCTCTCTGGAACCTTCTGCCGCCTTTGTTATCATTTTGGAACTTTCTTCCTCCTTTGTTGTCATTCTGGAACTTTCTACCCCCTTTCTGATCACTCTGGAACTTTCTACCCCCTTTTTGATCGCCTTGGAACTTTCTGCCCCCTCTCTGATCACTCTGGAACTTTCTGCCACCATCCTGGTTGCTCTTGAAAGGCCTCTTGCCATCTTGTCTGTTCTGCTTGTTGGGGTCCTGCTGCTTTCCTTGGAACTTCTTCAGGATTTTTTTGTCGAGTCGCATCTTCTTGAAGCCTCGTGGACCGTCTTCATCGCTTCTCCGTTTTTTCGGGTTTCGTGAGAACAGATCTGGAATATAAATTGACTATTAGAGGAAACATCTCTTTTAGCACAATATGTTTAGGGATTTGAACTTCTCGAATCCAAGCGACAATTTTATGGCTATTTGCTTAAATTAATCTGCATGGCCTTTTCCCAACTACATTGGGGTCGGCTTTCAGTCAAACCAGATGGCCAGAATTTTGAGCGACAGCCCGCCCGACCTCTACAACCAAGTATTACGATACCTGTAACGACTGTCAAAGATTTACAAATGACAGCCAGGACCAACGGCTTTACGTGCTTTCCGAGGCACGGAGGAGTCCAAAAATTATATAACCACTTGATTGCGCCCCACACACATACAGTGCCCCGACGCACGAAAACCATTAGTGTTTTGTCGCCTATACTAAAACTACTAGTAGGTTACGGTACTAGTAAAGCCATATTTGTTACGGTCGCCAATCGTATTTTTATCAACATACAACCTGACACTGACCTGTAAAATGCAAAAAACGTATGAAAATTTGAATTTCGCGTCTACCCGGGCGCTTATCTATAATTTAGTCAATGCGCAACAATAAGATATTGATACGACCCTCGGCGGTCTCGTAACATGTTGTGTCTCATACATAATATATCCAAGAAATATCACGAGGGCAATAAAAAGTACGTACCTTTCTCTGGTTCGACTCCGACCTCCTGCCGGTAGTAGTCCGCGTCATCATCTTCATTGTCTTGATCCATGTCGGCGTGCTGTGACTCGGCATTGGCCAACTCCATCAACCTACAGAAAAACATCAATAAATTAGCTCAAAGGATACACAATCTGACTACTATTATAAATGCGAAACTATGGATGGATGTTTATTATTCAATCACGCCAGAACTGCTGAACGAATTCGGATGAAATTTGCCACAGAGATAGATTATAGTCTGGAATAGCACGTAGGCTACTTTTGCCTTGCGGAAACACGGCTTTTGGAGGAACACGGATGGGATTTAGCCAGTAAGAGTCTGACACTCCCTTCCGCTCCGCCCAGAGCAGGAGTCGTTCGATGATTTCCCATTCATTAAAATACTGGCCAAGTGCAAGTTGGACTTGCACACGAAGGGTTCCGTACCATAAGCCAAAAAAAAAACAAGTTTATTGTATGTTTATTGTGTGTATTTCATTTTTATTATTTGTTGCTATAGTGGCAACAGAAATACATCATTTGTGAAAATTTCAATTGTCTAGTTATCACGGTTCATGAGATACAACCTGGTGACAGACGGACGTATCCGTCCGTCTATCTTAAATGTTTTTATGCACTTGATCCTAAAAAGTTTCACTTGCTTCGTGGTTTTATAAAACCACACAATGTTTTTTTTAACTTGTTACTTTGAAATCATAGATAGGTTTTCCCGTAATGTACCTATAGGTTAAAGACCTGTATTTGATCTGTAATTCTTTTTTAATTTTATGCTCAGTAATTTGCTACATTTTCATCAATTCGGTTTTTTTTATTACAAAAAAAAATTGTTTGAATCTTACGATGAGCGTTTTGATTTGATATATCACACGGTACAGTTGACCATCCAAATGTTGACGATCCCAAAAGTGTCCCCATTTGCAAAATTTATTTATTTTCTTTAAGCGTCCGTTTTTGGCTCACAGACAGTTATTATGTGGACCAAATTTCAACAGAATCGGTTTAGTATTTTCGAAGAAAACTGGCTGTGAAAGACAGACCGACAGACAACCGAGTGATCCTATTAGGGTTCCGTTTTTCCAAACAAAGGTTCGGAACCCTAAAAAGAAATGTAAAAGGACCTTCACGTTGGTAAAAATAATTGTGGTTACAAACGTAGTTGGTGGTATCCGACGCAGACGAAGTCGCTGTTAAAGAGATAGTTAGCTAATGACTCACCTCTGGCTCTCGGTAACACCTTTCTTCTTCTGCATGCCCTCAATAGACTTCTGTTTGTGGTCTTCTTTCTCCTTCTGTTTCCGTTTGACGTTCTCGTCTTGTTGCGCTTTACGTTTCTCTTTCAATCGTCTAAAAAAGAAAGATAGAAATTTTATTAGAATACATAACAGAGCAATGAATTGCACCGGCGCACAGAGACGGCGAGATTTAAATGCTCTCCGGGTTTCATCAAGAAAGCCTAGGTCTCGTGAAGTCCAGTGCGTTATATGCAAACAATCCTTTTTTTTTTTTCTTAGCCTATTGTGTCCCACTGCTGGGCAAAGGCATCCCTCTTATAGTTCCAGACACTCTTTTCTACCCTTGCTATCCATGGCAAAATAATAGCAAGAACCATCCTCGTAGTGCCCGAATGAAAGAAGAGTTGCATAACATTGGTTTTGGTGCAAAAAGAATTCTTACCTCTTTTGTTCTCTCTTCTTTTTAATCAACGCTTTCTCTTCTTCTGTCTTATCCACTAGCTCGTGGAACAGCACTTCACCATCCATTAATCCATCTTCTACCTATAAATAGCAACATATTCGTCACGCATTAGAATCTTATATTACAGCAATGCTCTCGCCATGTAACGTGCAATGTTATATGTGTTTTTTTATACCAGCGGTCTGCCCCTGCAAAGTTTCTTTCATATAAACCTCGCCCTGACAATTACAAACAGCAAAAAATAAATATTTAAGTCGTTTATCCGATAACAATTTTAGCCCGACCTGGAAATCGAACCCAGGATCCCACGTTCAGCCGTCGCGATCGCGATCGTGAGGCAAACGGAGCGTTTAATCGAATCCCTTTGAACGATAAATTCTTGTATATATAATTATGTAATCTGAACCTCGGATGTTCATGAAATTTAGTATGCAGGGGGTTTTGGGGGCGATAAATCGATCTAGCTAGGTGTCATTTTTAAAAAACGTTTAAAAAAATAACGAGCAAAGGTCGCTCATCCAGCGAGTTAGATTAATGGAAAAAACTAATAAGCAATGTGTGTATACCTTGATAAGTTGGAAAGATATCCGGGGCCCCAGCTCGAAGAGTCTGATGGCTGACTTAGATTCGGCGGCGGCGCCTCGCGACGCTAAGTTTTGTGGTAGGATCACTTGCGCGTTGGGATCGTCTTCAAATTCACTCTCTGATAACATTCCAGCTCTGAAAAGTGATGCAAAGTATTTAGTAGACATTTGTTGATTTGACCTTTTAAAATTACAAAACTGCGCTGCTGCGCCCCCGGCAAAAAAACGGCGAATTTGTGGTTTGGCGTCGGGGGCACATCGATGCGTTTATGCTCGGGCGTTCAAAAGGTTAATTGGGCTGGACATAAAGGAAATCTCATGATTTATGAATGTTAAAAAAGCTTGGCAATAACTTGGAAGTGATTCAATCGTGGTACTTACTTGTCGAAAAATTCTGACATGTCTTTACACCGATTTAGGTTTGGAATTTTGCCTTGCACCATCTGGAAGTTATAGAAAATATTATATAATAAAATACAGAGAATAATTTCGGTATAAATTTATAAGACGCATGATGATTGATGGAAACTTAAGGTCGTTCACTGTCGCGCTAACGGCTTTCCCCACCATCCAGTAGGCTAAGTCTGAAAGCGATTTTTAGGCGTCGCTGAAACCTACTTTTTAGGTTTCCGTACCCAAAGGGTAAAACGGGACCCTATTACTAAGACTCCGCTGCTGTCCGTCCGTCTATCTGTCTGTCCGTCTATCACCAGGCTGTTTCTCATGAACCGTTATAGTTAGACAGTTGAAATTTTCACAGATGTAGATGTTAGTATTTGTTGTTATAGCGGCAACAGAAATACATCTGTTGCCGCTATAACAACAAATACTAAAAAACATAATAAAATAAATATTTAAGGGGGCTCTCATACAACAAACGTGTTTTTTTTTTGGTTTATGGTACGAAACCCTTCGTGTGAGAGTCCGACTCGCACTTGGCCGGTTTTTACTATAATTATGTACCTTTTTAGTTCCTCTGTTAAGTCCGACTGGCGTGGCTCTGATAGCGTAGTGTCGCATGTCGACGAGCTTTGTGGTGGGGTTGTAGTTCATCAGCACGCAACGACGGATGTTCTTTAATTTCACCTGAAACATCACAAAATAATAAATAAGTTTTCTTCGAGTTCAGAGTTTCAATGCTGTGGATGTGGCAGCTAAGGCGCGCTGACACGCTCAAAGTCTGCATTGACGAAGAAGTTTTGATGATTAATTTGACGCTCCTTTGCTCGTGTAAACGAGTAATCAAAGCGCACTTTGAAGTCTGTGATCAATCAAAGTGTTATATTTTAACGGTCGGGTTTTTTGATACAATTATTTTTTTTATTTTAGTAATTGACATTTTTAGATCGCTTTATCCAGCTTTTTATTTTGATACCAAAGTCAAAGTCAATTCATTTATTTCAACAAGACCATTAAAAGGCACTTTTGAACGTCAAATTTACAGTTTAAAATTAAAATATAAGTGACTGTTTGTCCATTCGCAAAAAGTAGATTCTTATGGAGAAGAACGGACAAGAAACTCCATAGTTACTCTTTTCAAATATAAGTTTTACAATATTTTGTATACATAGGTACTTACATTGATCAATTGATCAATTAATTATACTCATAAAAAGTTCCGACTTTCCTTTTTAAGTACTATTGCTACAACCTGAGAGTCTTTAAGTCAAGAGTGAATAGGTTATTCCTAGGCAAGCGTATCTCACCTTTGACCACATCATCGATTACCACCAGGTGATATAGTGGTCAAACGCGTGCATATCAATAATAAATAAGAAAAGTAGGTGTTAGAAACTCACAGTGGTAATATTGATAGTAGGGAACATATTCTGGAACATGGTAGCCATGAGCTTCATGTGCATGCCCTCGCCGGAGAAGCTGTTGAGCACGATAAGCGGCGCGTGCTGGAAGGCGCGCATCGTCACATACTGCTTGCGGAGGGAGGAGATCACGTCGCGGGCTAAGCTGTACTGTGGAAAACAAAAATGAAAACATCTAGACAAAAGTTTTTTTTTTTTTTACAAAATGCATCCATACTGAAGAATGCCCAGAAACGTGTTTTATGTAAGACCAAGGCCGACCGGAGGTTCGGTTTCGGCCAGTTTCAGTCCAAAAATCTAGTTTCGGCCAAAAATTTACCGAACCTTTGGCCGAAACTCAATGTTTGTCATTGTCGTGCGTCGTTCGGTTAACATCGGGTGTGATCGCCACGCCATATAAGCTCAAGCGCAATATTCTACTAATCAATTGACTTACATTTTCTAAGTTGACTAGGTAGGAAATTTTTAACTAACAAAACAATACAAGATCTCAGTAAATTATATTTATCATAAGAATATTGTAATCACAGCTTAGGTAATATTGATATTTGACAAAGTTTACTTACAAGACTTTTTAGATTTGAACACATTGATTATTTTCATTCATGTTAAATTGTCAAAATAACATAAATATATCATTATTTTTGTTAAAATAAATTATTTGTTATTTTATTTTATCTAAGAAAATTCAAGTGTCATTTTATTATATAAAAACTAAAGTAACTTCTACAGCATGTTAAATAAATTTAAACATGCTATTATAAAACTGTTTCCGTCTCAGTTCCAGTCTGACACTAGTTTTATGTCTTTGTAATACAATAATAGCCCAGTGTCAAGATTAACTCTGTCTATCCCACAATGTTGAGCATCTTATAAATAATTGAAAAAGTATCAGTTGGTTCTAAATAAATGTTTGAGCAGAATAATACCACCAGAAGAACTTGTTTGTTAGTTGTATTTGTTTGTGTTTGTTTGTTGGGCTGATATCTGCAACTCCCAACACATATTTTGTTTAGGGAGGGATTTATGAGTCTACCAGACCTAGCCATTTCTCAAATGTGTTGGGGTCATTAGAGGCAGCTGCAAACCAGTATTTTTTATCCAAGAAGGTAAATGTCTCAATTAAATGCCAGTACTTACACTGTGTATGCGGAATGTGAGAGTAGGGCCACGAGGTAACCTTGCCATCCGCATGTAGAAGCCAAGCTCAGTCTCTGTGAACATCATCAGGTGAGACACGTGGAGGTAGCCGGAGATTGACACAAAATCCTTTATTGTGTTCTTTTTCCTTTCCTGAAATACAATTTTTTTTAGATTTTTGTTCCGCAAGCTTCATTATTATAAACAAATAACGCTTGCCTACTTTAGTTGACAGAGAGAATTTCAGTTAAAAAAAAAAAAAATTGTTAAGGAATTTCATAGTCCAATAATAAACCCAGATGTAAATTAAGTAGATAACTACTGAGCAATAATAAAATTAAAACAAGCAATAAACGAAAAACAAATGTTCAGGGAATTGAACAAAGAATAAGTGTACTAATAGTAAGACATAAATTCAAGATTAAAAACCCTTTAGTGTTATATTACACTCTCTAAAGCTAACACAAACTAATCAAAACTTACCTTCAATTGTGACGCAGTAAAAGGTTCCATGATCTTCCTGAAGTCCTTCATCAGGTCGATGAGATCCTTGCTGCACTGTCCGCGGTGTATCACGAAGGAGTGCGGAGCCTTCACCAAGTTCTCCGGCTCCAAAGATTCCTTGGTGGTCGGATTCTTCTTCACACATTTACCTTTGCGTTTACCCATGGTAAAACGCACTTATATTGCGCTAATAACAATACTTTAGGAGTATAAAACTTCAGTTTACTTTGCAAAGTAAATATCTACTTATATTACGAGTCAGAGCTTTTCTTTAAATAAAAATATCCACGAGTTATTATTTATTTTAAGGTTAGAACATGCACCAAGCATGAAAATAAGTTTGACACTGACATTCTGACATTTACAGTTTGAGTTTAGAAACTGTCTTAAACCTTTTCTATCGTTTCCAAACGAACACTGTACTGTTGCGAACATAAAGTTATAACTAGATAATTAATATTACCCTCCTTCCGGGACAATCGGTTAAAAACTGAGGTTTCATGTAATAATAATAATTCAAGATTTATTTGTGCATTTATAAACGAGGTTTCCTTATTTATTAGACGCTCGTTTTCTCTCGGGTTCATGTTAGAAATAATGCCGAGACAAAAGGCATCCTGGATTAAGCCATAGAAAGCCTCTTGTGTGTCTATTTAAAATGACTAGGTACCTATGTTCATTATGGTCGGTCGATATTGGTATATACAACGTGTAACAGAATAAACGGAATGCCTCTTTAGGGGTCATTGTACTCATCATTATGAACAACTTTTACTAGGTATGGGACCCAACACTGAAATCGCGAAAAAAATATCGACTCCCCCTTACATTTCTGTGCGCATAACTCGACAAAATGTACTGAACGGCTGATTATTTTTTCGCGATGTCCGGTTTGGTCCCATTATCCCATAGTTAGTAATAGTTGCTCATAATGATGAGTACAATGACCCCTTAAGAGGTATTGCATTAATTTTGTTACACATTGTATTATAAATAGGTATAAGTAATGAAATAAAACTCGTCAAAACAAATCAAAACAGCTTTATTTCCTGCTGGCTCATCTGTGGATTTTTGAAACTACACTAGGTATTCTTTGTCTAAGTCTCAATATGAATTTTAAGCGGTTTTGTTCAATTTGTTTAATTATTAATTGTATACAAAACCTCTCCGATGTGAGACCTTAGATTACAATTAGCTTAATTTTAAAACGAATAAATACATATTTCAATATTGTTGGTGCCGAGTACTTCCATCACAGTAGGATTTGTACCAGCAAAGTAACACAAAGGTTGAGTAATACGAGAAGTAACAGCTAACCACTCTAGAGCTTCATAGTCATACACCTTGAACCCGACTAGTTCGGCGCTTCCCCCACTACCACGGCTTACCCACACACTACAAATTCGATAGAGAGAAAGCATATGGTACAAAAACACTGACTTATCACGACACGTAAATACTGACGGTAAACTCATGGTAGTGGTTTTCGGATCACAAAAGAATGGTTTTCGATTCTCTATCTTACTTTAAGTGCAATTAGGTGCAATACGGTTATTATCCTACTATTTTTGGATTTGAATTTAAAAGAAAATGTATTTGGTAGCAAGTCTGACTCACAGAGATTGTCGTATGTTATTATCTAGCTATGCACCGTAAGCGGCGGCGTGCCGGCGGGCGGGCACGCGGCGTCACGCGCCGTCGCGCCGACATGCGCCGGGACCGTATATAATGGATGAACCCCAACCAAAATATACAAAACATCTTACATCAATAAAGGTGCAATTGAAAAGTTACATAAAAATAGAGAACAAATTGTTTCATTGAGAGGAACTAGAAACATTATTCAAATTCATTTGCGATACAACGTTTTTTAATATAAATCACAATTAAGAATGTTGCAGAGAAACGAAGATTATTTTTGTAGTTATGAAATATAAAAGCCCCTATTTTACCCCTATTAAATTAGCTACTATCTATAGTCCATTCTATACTATCTCAGTTAAATACCATATCATTAATTTTATTTAAAATCATATTTATAATGTTTACACATGAACGTGACTGAAAGTTAAAGTAACACTGACAAACGTTCCTCCAGTGCTCACTTGCTCAGTGCTCCTGCGGGGATAGGAATACTTCAAGTGTCCACACATTGTTCAGAACATTGGCAATACATCACAATGATCATAGCACTGATTCCGTTTTGTTCTACCTACATTCATCAAAACCAAGCGAGAATAAATATAGCCGTAAGAACTTGCTTTATTGTGTGAAACAGTGAATAAAATAAATAAAAATCACTTACAAAATGAGATGTCACGAGATCATTTCGACTCGAGCCTTGACGGTTTCTCAGTATTACTTCATGCTTCTAACAAACCTGAATATTAAAATTATTGAAACTGTTCATCTGTAGCATAATGTTATATAGCTTTTAATTATGGTATTTTAAAAACATTAGCTTATTTACCATTATACAAAGTGTACTGGTAATCTACCAATAATGTCGCACCCTATTTTGGTACCCAAAATATGGTTGGTCCATCACGCTACAAATGAACAATGCTCTCGCCGACTACGCATACAATGCTATCGTGAAGATGAGTTAAGTTTAATATTAGGGTACCTTCGTATATGACAAAACGGTACAAGTTTAAGCGTCAAGCTATTAAAACAAATAGTGTCGCAGAGTTAGTAACATAGATTGTTTAAATATTTATCAACTAGTTAAGTGCGAAAAATTATAGGCACAAACTGTCTAACATTCAGTTAATTGAGATACCATTTACTTTTATATTAGTTATAATTTCAAATGGTGTGATGTCATGGCCTAGGTAGTCTAATCAAGCCACAATACATGATGAATGATTAATATCAATTGTGCCAATAAGTAGTATGTCCGCACCGCGTACCTCCGCGAGGTCTCGTCTGCTGCTGAGATGTACCGGCTGCCATATCCTCAACCTACTATAGTTAAAATAAATACTATTAGCACTAAAACCTAGGTTGTCCATTGAGCTAACTTAATCGATGTAATTTTCATTCGTAAACCTGAAACATTCCTTGCGCTCCGCTCTGTTTGTTTAAGTTTATTAACATTGATTCTATTGTAGACTAGTTGACTAATACTCGACTACCGATACATCCCCACCACTGCTACCTAGCGCGAGCCGGCGCGCAGCACCGTGCCCACGTGACCCGCCCGCGTGCGCTACGCGGCGCCAGTCACCTCAACATCTACATGTAACAAAACTAGTATCAATCAGTTACAAATGTCCAACCACACAGTAATCGTGGTTCAAATTTTCGCAATAAACTACAAAAAGCTACACTCCCTTTTCGTACAAAGCATCACAAAAATACTACAAAGAAACGTGTAGACGTAACAGAATATGTTAAAATCGAGCAAAATGATCGATAAATTAATAACAAAATATGTTATATGCAAAAAAATATAATTAAGGTGTCGCTCGCGGACCGATGGTGGAGTCTTCGAGCGAGTTAGTTCAGTCGTGTGAACTAGGTATATTACAAAATCATTGCGATGCAAAGTTGGTGCCTGCATCAGTTTCGTCCAAACCACAGCAGAGTCGTTTAGTGTTGATCCATCTGGAAATCAAATATGACGTCACATGAGCATACCATCATTTTTAAATTGATAGCCTAGGTATGAGGAGGAAGGTCCTGGATAACTTAGGAACAGTAAGCATTAACTAAAACAATCAAATATAATGAATAACTTCCCTCTCCTCGTAACAGTCTAATTTTCTAAAGAAAAAAATATGTATAGCCTTTAGTTTTAAAATTATTTACATGAAAAAATAATTTGCTAGCTGTACAATTCAAAATAAACTTACTTGTTCCTGTCCATTGGTCTCCTGTGACTTCATCACGTCAGGCAAGTCCGGTGGCGAAGAGTACGGAGTCAGATCCAAGGCTTCAAACTCGCCATTTTCCTTCCTGTTTATAGAACATAAAAATGCCTTAAGATCTATTGTCCTGTAAAGAACTTTAAATTCACGCCAACCACAGATTTTGCGACTGTTTTATGACTAATCTTTTCAGTTTTTCAAAGCTTGGTATATATAGATACCTCTTGCTAATAGTCCGGTTAAGCAGTAACCAGCCTTAGTGTGCTGAACTGCGAGCGGTCATCATAAAAAAAAAAACAAAAAAAAAATATCTTGGGAGGTTGGTTGAATATATAAATCATAGTTTAATGACGTTGATGTAATTTTAGTACAAATAAATTATGGCATTCATTAAATGCATCGGAAAAAATATATTCATACACTTTTGTTCTCAACTGTACCAACTCTTACAACAATTTGAACATTTATCGTAACAACTAGCACTTCGCCCGCGACTTCGTCCGCGCGGATTTAGTAGGTACTCCACAAACTTCAACGCCCCCTCAAACCCTTTTTAAAGGTAAGTTTTGGAAAATTAAGCACTACGATATCCATTCAACGGTCTCAGGATCAGCCTACTATCCACCCAGTTCACCCCGTTCACCCCGCCAGAGGTTGACTATGTAAACATTGTTAGATCTGTTTCAAATTTCCCACTTTTAGCTTGTTCATTCCAATTTCCACGTAAATTGAAGTAAGCAATAATGTCCTCCCCTGAAAAATTCATCAACCCTTTTCGCCCCTTATATTTGTTATTCTTAATTTTTTATCCAAAACATTAATGCCGTGCATTAAGTTTCTCCCCAGTTAGCTCAAACCGCAACATTTTTCTTACTTAGAGCATCGAAAAATCCAAATATTTGTTATTTTTCTTTTTTTATCCAAAACATTAATGCCGTGTTTCAGCTTCATCGGACTAAGCGTTAAGATTCTCCCCAGTTCGCTCAAACCGTAACATTTTTCTTACTTAGACCATTTTTATGCCCGTCGTAACTTTAAAACGAAAGGTCCGATTTGAGTAATTTGAAGTGTAGTTTACATGTACATTATCAACCTTAATTCTAAACAAACAAACTAACTAATCTTTACTCTTTATAATATTAGTTTAGATAGATTAGATATATAATCCTGATGATGTGTCTGTTTGAGTATTATTCGCAAATTATCGGCATTCGATTGAACTGAGTCTATAAAATAATCATTAAAATGTCTTGCTATCATTTTAGGAATATTAAATTTCATAGAATTGGTTACCTCCCAAGTTGCTTTAGACTTGTTAGTGCTAGTTCCTATAAAATAGCTGTTTTGAGCCCTTTGTGTTAATTTGATCACTTTTTAATATCTCTTTGAGAATTATTTGAAAGCCGCTTTTGTATCACTATTTCGCTTTATTCTGTATTGCTATAATAAAGTTCATAATAAAGATCAAATAAGTTCATTGAACTTTATAGAATTTACTGGTGATTGTGGAATACTGAGCATACAAATGATAAAAGCACTCAATACAATTGCAAAAGAACTTGGCCCAAAGGAAATAAATACTAAAAATATTCTGCTTTTAATTTTCAAGATTAGAATCAAAATTTAGGATTCGTTGAATCTCGTGAGTTTGGAGGAATTACGTTACCCAAAAAATTGGGGCGTTTTTCAATTCTATTAGATTAAAACTCCTTTAATTGTATTAGAAGTTTCAACTACCATTACCGAAGTTAATGCAATTATCAATGTCTTCAGAACTGTTCAAAACATTATGCGCGCGTGGATTTCCTTAGCAGAGTTATTTTAGAAATGTATTTATTATACTCTTCAAAGATCTTATACTTACAATCATCAACAAATATATTTCGAAAAAGATTATTACAGGATTTTATGTTGATAAAAAACTCTATGGCCCATAACTCATTAATAGGTACCAACTCTTAACATCTTACACACGTGATAACTTTTAAACGAAATATCCGATTGAGATGAAACAAAAAGTATTTTACTTCTACATAAATACTCTTGATAACATAATGCTTAATTTCGATAAAGATTAATATTACGATACGTATTTAACGTAGTTTTTTTTCTTTAGACGATTTAATAATTATTTTGAACACAAAATGGGTTATTGTGATTAAACCATGATAGCTAGATATATGTTCTCGCGGACTTTTTTGTAGGTCTTAATGGGATCTTCTAACCCGTAGTACATCATTTTGTTCTTTTTTAAATAGTTTTTACAGCGCACGCAAAAAAAGGTTTTTGATTTTACACCTTGTGTTACGAAATAGCAATTTTATTACGGATCCCTAATTTTGTTAAAAAAAAAATATAGCCTATAGCCTTCCTCGATAAATGGACTACCCAACACTGAAAGAATCATTCAAATCGGACCAGTAATTCCAGAGATTAGCGCGTTCAAACAAACAAACAAACAAACAAACAAACTCTTCAGCTTTATAATATTAGTATAGATAGGGGAGGAATACGTAACGAGGCTACAACGATTGCACTGACGCATCGTCTGCAGATTGCATACTACAAACATAATACATTTGATTTTCGGGAATACCAGCGTGACGCAAACTACTACGGGAGCAAATGCGAGTTATTTGACACTCATTACACTCCTTTTGGACCGCGTCGCAGTCGGATGAAAAGGCATAGATATCAAAATTCTCGTCAATATAATGGCGTTGGCGTGTGCACGTGCAGATCCATATTTAAAAATAAAATACAAACGTGCCGCATTGGTTCAGAATCGATATTACGTCAAGGCAATGAAACCAATGTCGCTCTTAATTATTTTGCCATTGCAGTCTATTGCTCAGTAAACTACCTATTTACAGATTGTATGCAACTTCACACCATATTTCATTATGAAGGTAGACAAAATTCTCTGTATATTGGATGTGAATGTAGTAGAAAGCATGAGCAGAAGTTTGTCATTATCTAAACCAGTGGTTCCCAACCTTTTTTTGACCTGGGACCACTTTGATTTCTTTGTTGTCAGCAGGGACCAGAAATAAAGAAGAAAATTCAGCGATGTTAATCTCAAAGTAAATATATATCATATTTCTAGATATTCACTTGTAGCATAACTATTCTTGAAATCAAAAGTAAAGAGAATTGTCATATATAGCACAACATTTCTAGTAGAAACTTAAAATTTCATCAATGACATTTTTGAGTAGAAAAGTTTGAAATTTTAAATCTGTTGCAGACCATATTTTAGCTCTGGTGGACCACCAGTGGTTGGAAACCACTGATATAAACTAATATTTTAGAGGTAAGTATTTTAATAGAAAAAATATTTCATTGATAGAAAGCTATACTATCTCTAAGCCCCACAGGCTACTTTTAATCCCAAAAATATGCATAATTCTTTTGGAAAAGGTCACAAGAGTGAAGCCGCGGAAAAAAACCAGTTCTATACAAGTACGTAATTCAGAATTGCCATGCTCCACTTTTTGTTTTGCAATATTTTCTTGTTATCAGCACAAAAATCACCTCATACCTATTGTTTGATGTGATTCATTTAGAAATGGATTTATTATGACAAAAGCTAAACTTGGTTAAATGTATTGCAGCTAGAAAATTAAAATTATTACTTTAGTTAGTCAATGTTTGTCTGACATTAGATTGCCCTTTCTCATGTCATTGTTGCCTTGTTGTAGAAACAGAAACCATGAATACAGAACATTTGCATGTTGGCAGCAACTAATTTCTCACAGCTCTGCGATTTTACTTTTGCTGACCTGCTGCCATTTAGATATTTAAAAAAGTATGTTTGTACCTTAAAGCCAATCCAATAGGTGCAGGGCACTGGGCTTTAGCAGTGGCCGATGTGAGGCCGTACTCAGCCAGGGTCTTCTCATCTTCCATCAGCTGGCTGTCCTTATTGAACAGCATCTGACTTGGTGGTGTCACTTTCAAGATACCTGGTGATTTAAAGAAGAAATAATTATTGAAAGCTTTTTCCGTGGGATAACATTATCCCAAAAGCCCATTATTTTGCTGAAAGAAGCCCCTTGGCTATTTCCAGCAAAAGAATGGGCTTTAAATTCTGATGAAAAGATGCTGTAAATGCTGTATGATAATCTAAGCAGCAATATAATGATGGAAATGTCTCATTGTTATTACAACTGTCATTTACTCAATCCAAAACCGGCCCATGACTGCATGGTGGTCCAGTATGCAGGTCTGTAAAAATAGGTTTGACAAAGCTGATTTTTATGGCCTAATGGAGGTCAACATAAAACTAAAAGATGAGATTTTGCTGAGACAAGGTACAGCTGCAGTAGTCTTTACATCAAAATATAGAATCCTGATAATACCATAATTTTGAATATCTTTTACTGCAATGCAGGTATAATTTTGTGAGTAAAAATGCTTTATTTATTTGGTTTGTAATAAAAAAGAAACTGCATGAATTGAAGGCTAGCATACTCCCATTAGACCAGCACCTCTGTATTTGATACTACAAAATTATTATGGAACAGAACTCAACAAAAAACAATATTCATTTATCAAACAAATATTAACATTAAATGCCTAGTGCATTTTTGGTCTTCTGTTTGATCACAAAACCACCTGGATATCAAGGTGTCCTAGTTATGTTTACTTAACACATTAATAAACAATGTTTATATTCATCTGTATTATTATAGATCTTTTGTAAATGAGTGTGGCTTACTTATCTTGGTTTATATTGATTATAATGACACTGTTATCACAGTCCAAAGTCTAGGCACACAAAGAAAGTGCACTTCCTACAGTACTGCCTGCATATACTTCCTCTTGTTACTTTTTTATTTTATAGTACTGTAAATTCTATCAACACTTTTTCTATTACGAACACAAACATACCTATATGGCTTGGTTTAGTAAAACCTCTGGAAAATTAAATGAATCATTTTTCTTCAATAGAAAATACCACATAAGAGTACGTTTGAGCACGTGAACAACGAAGAACAATGAAGAACAACACAAGGCTTAACAACAAAACCTACGTTGCGCGCCCGACATTGTATCCCGACTATAAATAGAATTTTCTCATATCGCGATAATCGCACCCACCTTCGATCATTTTCTTCAATTCTAGCACAGTTGTCGTATCCTTCGCATCAGTGAAGATGGTTAATTTTTTTCGCCTAATCATTAGAAAGACATCCTGAAAACAAATTCCATTTTTGAGGTTACGTCTTTCAAGCTATAATCGCACGTCAATAGAGCACTGATTACACAATTCGTAGGTCATAGTTATAGCCAAATGCATACTTCTGGAGACTTACCATGTTGAGTATATATTTATTATATATTTTCTATTTATTTTCAGGAAAAAAACTCTCCAAGGCGTACCTACGAAATGAAATTATAACGAAATGACAACTGCAAGAATCCACAGATTATTAATACTACGTTGCGTAGCGTTTGAATACCGATGTTGCAGCATATTTTAATCGATTTTGTGAGAAACAAACTAATTATGTGTTTATGCTTGAATGGAATTTTAAAACATCATTTCATTTTTATGTAGTTACCGGATTCTGGGTCACTACTCAATCCTCCTGTCCCCGGTCCTGAACCTCATGTTTAGGATTCCTCTTCCATCTAGAGTATTTGTTTACATACATACTTCCTTTCCATTTTTTTAGAGGAGTGCTCTGTTTTTAGTGTCACCCGCAAGAAATTCAAGGCATGATGTAGGAAAAGCCTATCCGATAGGCTTTTCCTGCATCGTGGTACTTTCTTATGTCCACCCCTAAGATGACCATGACCGTGACTCCTATTTTAATAACCGAGAAGTAGGGTATAACATTGTTATAATATTCTTAGATCTAGTGAATGATGTTTCTCTGAGTCAAATTATTTTTACTGTTTTCTTCTCCATAAAAAAGACACAGATTGTTTTATTCATATATAATTTTCAAATCCGAACGAATATCGATCGATTTAAATCGATTGGTATCACATCGTCATCAAGACCTCTTAAGTTGGCGGGGGGACATAATTTTTTTGGCTATTTCGATTGTTCGTCGTTTGTTCCTTATTGTTTTATTAAAAACAGTTTTTGTCCCTATTTTAAAATTAAAAATAGATTGACCTTAACTTGGCGGGGAATCATAATTTTTATTTGGCTATTCCTTTTCTCTTCTAATAAATAAAAAAAAAATTAACCAACTAAAAATAGTTAAAATATGGCGTCGAAAAATTCTCTTGCATCGCTGGCCACTGGTAATGTACCCAAAAGGCTGGCAGCATTGCTACGTTGTATGGCAATGATTATCCTATGTCCAAGAAAAAAGCCAGCCCTTGGGTGAGGGTCACGCGAAGTGTCAACTAAGCGTCTTGACAGATCTTTATCAAGTTATGAGCACTCGGACCCCATGATCCGAGAGTTTCAACCCCAAACGTCTCGAATCTCAATAATTACTAACGAGGTTATTTTATTTCCAACACTTCTTTTTTATTAAAAAGAAATCTTAAGATGAATAAAAAAAAAATGTTTTTGATAGAACAATGAAGAACAAACGAGAAACAATCGACACAGCCAAAAAAAAGAAAAAAATTGATTTCCCCACGCCAACTTAAGAGAGCTATCAGACATCACAAAACAAGTTTTGATTCACGAAATTCTTTTAGTGCATGTTAAGATTTGAACAGTTTAAATAATTAAAAAAAAATCCATTTTATAATATTAGTCTTCAAACTAATAATTTTGTTAGCAATGTAATGTTTCGTGTTCCTGGTTTCAACCAATGGATTATCTGTGGGTTCTATTCTAACACTATGGTTCGGCACAAGCGTCAGTTTTCGGTGCGTTCTAAAACTTAGATCATTAAATTATTGCATGATTTTTTAAATGCTTTAATCGTCATTTTACCGTGACTAGGGAAGTAAAATTTACCATACAACCTTTTAAAATAAAATTGAGTGGTTTTTGTTACGACTACTGAGAAAGATAACAATAAAACTGATTAGCACAAAGTAAAGTAATTTTGAGTTGAACGTCAAACAATGTTTTTCTTTTTAATATTGACTTATGTTATGGAACGCATTCGCGTTTTAGCTTCGCACTTCGCGAAAATGTGAAATATTATTTTGAGTTTTAGAGATTTTTAAAACTGCAATGATATTTAGATACGTAGTGAATAAAACATTTTCTGTCATACTTCTAATGTAAATATTTAGAAATAGTTTTGTAGGGCCAATATTCATATAAATAACCTCTGTTTATTTTTAACAATATGAATGCGCAAGTTTGTTCGAATTGTCGGAACGAAAAGCCTGTGAATACGACTGATAATCGACTGGTGACGGAGAGCTGTGGACATGTGAAATGCATGGACTGTTTATTGCACGAGAAGACTGGTTGCCAACCTTGCCTTAGTGAGAAGTTAAAGCCAACTGTTAAGGAGGCTTTAGACGAAAGTTTAGAGGATGTGCCTGCGGACGAAGATAAGTCTTGTGACGACGAAGTCGATAAGGAGATACAGTGTGAGATTTATGATGAATTTTATAAGAAAAAGAAGCTTGAAACATCACACATTAAAGTAGAAACTGGTAAGTTACACTACATTGTGATTTCGAATAGTATTCATATTGGATTAAGTAAAATGTGGTTGACAAATTAAACAAAACATGAGCTTGTTTGTAAACAATGCACAGATTATGACACTACTGGACATGCTTGAAGCTGTCATCAAATGAATGGAAGGAAGGCCTGTTTTTTCAAGGGCATTGTATTACCAACTGCACTAATATTTATTTGTAAAGAAAACAAAAAAATTGAGATATACCCTGTTGGTAATGCCATGATAATAATACAACTTGTTTCTATGTTTTTAAAACATAATCCTTTTTGCAACAAAATAATGTACTTAATTTTTTTCAATATTTACAATATTTTCCTTTATATTTTTCAGATGCGGGTGGTATTAAAGTTTTTGTGTGTACTGTGTGCAAGAAGAAGTTCCATGCTCGGAGCCAGGTGGCATACCATGCTTACTGCAATGGACAGAGAAAGCCCTATCAATGTCCAGAATGCAACAAGGTAAACAATACATTAATAAAAATTGTTACTAATTCTAATATTATGAATGGCTGTAGAGATTCAGAACTCCTTTGATAAAACTACAGAGATCAGCCTAGTCTTTTTCCCCAAATAAATATGTATATTGGGGTGGGCTTCCAGTCAAACCACAGTTGAGTTCAAACACAGTTTCCGTGGAGATGCTGCCTTCCAGACCTCCTCAACCCAGATACTGCGGCGGAACTTTTAATAGGCCCAAAAAATAATTAAACCTACCTGCATTTTTCAATTAATTGAAAATAATATTCATAGTTGCAACTTACTTAGTACCTATCAACATTTTATTGAATGAAGTTACGTTTGGAATTGGACACATTTTCATGTGTTTTTGAAGATCTTGAGGTTTTTTTTTTACAACGGCTGCACAAAGGTAAGCTTTTATCTATACTAATATTATAAAGCTGAAGAGTTTGTTTGTTTGTTTGTTTGTTTGTTTGAACGCGCTAATCTCTGGAATTACTGGTCCGATTTGAATGATTCTTTCAGTGTTGGGTAGTCCATTTATCGAGGAAGGCTATAGGCTATTTTTTTTTTTTTTCAAAATTAGGGATCCGTAATAAAATTGCTATTTCGTAACACAAGGTGTAAAATCAAAAACCTTTTTTTGCGTGCGCTGCAAAAACTATTGACAAAAGAACAAAATGATGTACTACGGGTTAGAAGATCCCATTAAGACCTACAAAAAAGTCCGCGAGAACATATATCTAGCTATCATGGTTTAATCACAATAACCCATTTTGTGTTCAAAATAATTATTAAATCGTCTAAAGAAAAAAAACTACGTTAAATACGTATCGTAATATTAATCTTTATCGAAATTAAGCATTATGTTATCAAGAGTATTTATGTAGAAGTAAAATACTTTTTGTTTCATCTCAATCGGATATTTCGTTTAAAAGTTATCACGTGTGTAAGATGTTAAGAGTTGGTACCTATTAATGAGTTATGGGCCATAGAGTTTTTTATCAACATAAAATCCTGTAATAATCTTTTTCGAAATATATTTGTTGATGATTGTAAGTATAAGATCTTTGAAGAGTATAATAAATACATTTCTAAAATAACTCTGCTAAGGAAATCCACGCGCGCATAATGTTTTGAACAGTTCTGAAGACATTGATAATTGCATTAACTTCGGTAATGGTAGTTGAAACTTCTAATACAATTAAAGGAGTTTTAATCTAATAGAATTGAAAAACGCCCCAATTTTTTGGGTAACGTAATTCCTCCAAACTCACGAGATTCAACGAATCCTAAATTTTGATTCTAATCTTGAAAATTAAAAGCAGAATATTTTTAGTATTTATTTCCTTTGGGCCAAGTTCTTTTGCAATTGTATTGAGTGCTTTTATCATTTGTATGCTCAGTATTCCACAATCACCAGTAAATTCTATAAAGTTCAATGAACTTATTTGATCTTTATTATGAACTTTATTATAGCAATACAGAATAAAGCGAAATAGTGATACAAAAGCGGCTTTCAAATAATTCTCAAAGAGATATTAAAAAGTGATCAAATTAACACAAAGGGCTCAAAACAGCTATTTTATAGGAACTAGCACTAACAAGTCTAAAGCAACTTGGGAGGTAACCAATTCTATGAAATTTAATATTCCTAAAATGATAGCAAGACATTTTAATGATTATTTTATAGACTCAGTTCAATCGAATGCCGATAATTTGCGAATAATACTCAAACAGACACATCATCAGGATTATATATCTAATCTATCTAAACTAATATTATAAAGAGTAAAGATTAGTTAGTTTGTTTGTTTAGAATTAAGGTTGATAATGTACATGTAAACTACACTTCAAATTACTCAAATCGGACCTTTCGTTTTAAAGTTACGACGGGCATAAAAATGGTCTAAGTAAGAAAAATGTTACGGTTTGAGCGAACTGGGGAGAATCTTAACGCTTAGTCCGATGAAGCTGAAACACGGCATTAATGTTTTGGATAAAAAAAGAAAAATAACAAATATTTGGATTTTTCGATGCTCTAAGTAAGAAAAATGTTGCGGTTTGAGCTAACTGGGGAGAAACTTAATGCACGGCATTAATGTTTTGGATAAAAAATTAAGAATAACAAATATAAGGGGCGAAAAGGGTTGATGAATTTTTCAGGGGAGGACATTATTGCTTACTTCAATTTACGTGGAAATTGGAATGAACAAGCTAAAAGTGGGAAATTTGAAACAGATCTAACAATGTTTACATAGTCAACCTCTGGCGGGGTGAACGGGGTGAACTGGGTGGATAGTAGGCTGATCCTGAGACCGTTGAATGGATATCGTAGTGCTTAATTTTCCAAAACTTACCTTTAAAAAGGGTTTGAGGGGGCGTTGAAGTTTGTGGAGTACCTACTAAATCCGTGCGGACGAAGTCGCGGGCGAAGTGCTAGTGTTATTTATATGTTGGTTATTTCATCAAAATATAACCTCATTTGTTTGGTTCGAAACTCACAATAACAGTTTTTTTTTTATGTTTGAAAACAATGTCTATTTAAAAGTCGTAATAAAGGGGTTTATTATTATGATTATTTCTATTTTAGCAGGCGATTAGTAAAAGCGCTCAATCTTATCGAAATTGTTTATGAGTTAGAACAAGCTGATGAAGACACTTTTGCTGAACTAAATAACTATTTTCCCATCTGAGAAAGCCAACGCGGATTATACTGACGAAGATTCTAGAGATGAAGAGTTTGTTAACATTACAAAATCTTCCAGGTAAAGTAATGATGAATTTATTTAAGTTTAGAACAAAACATTGTCACAAGTAGATATGTTACCTGCTTTATAATATAACAATAATATACCTATATGTTTTTTTCTTGTAGGCTCTGAGCTAAGAGTTTCTGCTGAGGTGTTATGTTGGTGTACGTTTTCTCAGAGTTCTTACGAGGAAGATGACGTGCCTTTGTCGTGCTTCTTAAGAGAAAACGCTCAATTGGCACAATCGGTTAAGATAGCGAAGTTTCTGTGCCTTCAACTCCAGGCGCGACAACTATTTCTAGGTTTGTTAAGCCGACCGTACCGCGAAACCAAACTTATAGATGGAGAAATCGTCAATATCATCTGCTTTGCCTTTTCCCAACTATATTGGGATTGGCTTCCAGTCAAACCGGATTCAGCTGAATACCAGTATTTTACGTGGAGCGGCTGCTTACATAGCTATCTAGACCTGCACAACCCATTAACTGGGTAACATGGTAGTTCTTGGCAAGACTGCAGTCAGATTTACTGGCGCTTCTGACATTCCGTAACGACTGCCAAAGATCTACAAATGATAGCCGGGACCAACGGCTTAACGCGCTTTCCGAGGCACGAAGGAAACTCTGTATGTTACAATTGAAATAGTATGAAGGTGGCTATACGTGTTTTGGACCGTGTTCGTTATTCCAATGAATGTAGTTATTTAGAGTACGACGACAACGCTTGCCAAGGTTGGTTTGTGGATGGGTGGTCACCCAAAACGAACACGATCCAAAACACGTATAGCCACCTTCATACTATTTCAATTGCATGATCAACGACTGTACTATTGATTGAGGACAGAAGAATAAAGTGGACTGAAATTTAATACTGCTTGAGCATTCTTATGTTCAGCGGGTACGTCGTTGTACCTCGTAGATTCATATATTGGGATACATCTTCAGACGCTGATTAGCATTGTGCGTAATGCTATGGCTAGAGATCGCTTTACCTTTAGTACCTGGATGACCGAGCTTTGCTTGGGTTTTTTGTTTTGGTAAACGTTTTCTAAAAATGAAACCTAGCTAGATCGATTTATCGCCCCCGAAACCCCCTGCATACTACATTTAATGAAAATCGTTGGATCCGTTTCCGAGATTCAGATTATATATGTCACCGGAAAATAGCAAACTCCGTAAGATTATAAAATAACTTGAGAGATTATAAACTCTCGATAAATTGTCAACTGAACATTTGGAATACTTTTTTAAACCTAGAAACAAAGCTCTCATTGGTCTTTTCAGAGAAAGCAAAGACCAATGAAGTACCAAGTTTCCAATTGAACTATCACACCAAAACAGATAAATTGTAGACCAGACAGCTGATTGGTCGCCAGTTCGTCAGTCCACAATTTCTCGAAATGACTTCGAGCGATTATAGACTATCAAAT
Organism: Mamestra configurata; assembly: GCA_002192655.3. Classification (NCBI taxonomy): domain Eukaryota; kingdom Metazoa; phylum Arthropoda; class Insecta; order Lepidoptera; family Noctuidae; genus Mamestra; species Mamestra configurata. Next base: position 30,067 of record NDFZ01004433.1, read on the forward strand.
TTTGATGCGTAAAAACGTATTCCAAATGTTAAATTGACAATTTATCTTTATTTTTTTAAAGGTTACGGCATTATGACTCATATTAATTGTAGTGATAATACAATGTTTAGTTGCTCCTCTGATAAATTTGCCAAATTGAGACCTCTGTTTGATGAACTGAATAAAAATTTTGTCGTTCTATCGGTCGAAAGGCGAAATTTTTACATAGGTTTGTATCGAACTTCTATTCGTGGCAAGAAATAGTATGGCTTTTCTCTTTTCTGTCATAGCCTAGATAATGGCTGTACATGATAGGTACGTGGCAGCTGAACAAGCGGGATCCCTTACTATATATACTATACTATAATATGATCCCTTACTTTTCGCAGTTCATTGGCAAAGGGTTTGCTCGAAACCTACACAAAAAGTGATAAGAGAGGACCCTGCCCTACACCTAGGTCTCATCGAGGATCATCTCAATATGATGGGTTGATCACTTGGTTCAATACAGTGCGCCTCAACTAAGATGCAATGTTTGTAAAGTAAAAAGCTTTATTGTTTGTAAAGTGTAAAATTCATTTACATCCTAAGAACTGTTTTATGGCATATCACAATCAAACTCAGTAACGAGTGTATTTGCATGTGGGTTTGTATTTCTTTTGTTATAATATACCTTAATTTTGTGTTTATTACTATCTAAATTGATTAAGTACTGATTCTATAAAACTTTGTTTCATTATATGAGCGCCATACATGTATACGACCCCATATTACGACGAGTCTTTTAAAAGGCCACCTTTTTCTGGCTTTTCAGAAAAGTTGAAATTTTTTCATCACTTTTCCAACTTATAATGAGTCATATAAAGAAACATATTCAAAAATCAGGATTATCGGAGGTCAAAAATAGTTTCAGTCAAGGGCGTACCCTGAACAAAAAAAATCCATCAATTTCAATTTTCTTGGCAATTTCTATTACTGGAAAATAGAACGGGAGAATTAAAAATGTGTTGCTCTGTGCAAAATGAAGTGTTTGGAAAAAATAGACATCTTTTCTTTTTTATATTTATTTAATTATTTTATCGAGAACTAGCACTTAACCTGCGACTTCGTCCGTGCGGATTTAGTGGGTATTCCACAAACTTCAACGCCCCCTCTAAAGGTTAAGCATTTCTGCTGCTGGTTCTGTGGTCTCAGGATCAGCGCAACCATGCACCCCGTTCACCCCGTCCACCCCGTCCGGGGTTAATTATGCAAAAAGTATTAATCTGTTTCACTTATCCCACTTTTAGTTTAATCATACCAATTTCCACGTAAATTGAAGCAAGCAGTAATGTCCTCCCTTAAAAACTTCATCAACCCTTTTCGCCCGCGAAAATAAAAAGGGAAAATAAAACTACAAACTAAAACACATGAACAATGGGCGGCCTTATCGCATTCCGCGATCTCTTCCAGGCAACCTGGAATGGACAGTAATTGTCACTAGTTGTTGTAAGTGTTATTTCTGCACTATTATTGTAATTTTATTGATGTTATAATTTTGTTTTTGCATGCTGTGTCTATCGCATCATATTCTACACTATGTTATATATCATACTGCTTTTATTATTAGAACAAATAGTGTAACAATTGTAGATAGGTCAATCAATAAATAAATAAATAATGGTAAGACATTTACCCTCACGAACTTTTTTTTTATTTTTTAACTTTTTAGTTGGTAATAATATGTACTTTACTCATGTAATACATTAATTTTATGTAGGTATCATCAATAGTTTTTTCAGTGCACGCCAAACAATGAGTTTATTAGGCAAAATTTTGTACTTTGGGTTACATTATTGCAATTTTCGTAGGGATCTCTATATTTTTCGAAAATAAAATAAAGCCTTTTTTAAGTTAATAATGTAGCTTTCTAATGGCAAAAGATTTTTTTAAATCGGTGGTTTTTGAGCCAAATCGTAACAAACAAATAAATCTTTCCTCTTTATAATATTAAGTCGAGATTTAAATATTGCACAGCGTTCGATTCGATATAATATAGAATTCTATCGTGTCTATTAAGGGCCATCCATCTAGTGCCAAGTAGACGTACTACACTACGTAGGATGGACTGAATATTCCCAGTTACCCCCACATGGATTGCCTGAACTGGTAAGTTATTGCCCCCTCTTCAAATCGCTATACACTACGGCATGGATCGCCAACCAAGTAATTTTATTGTTAAGACAAAATGTATTGGAAATATGTAATTTGATTATCTGTGAATTGTTAGGTGAGCTTTTGTTAGGTATTTTAATTTATTGTAAATACTTTAATTATATCTGCGACACGAATTTACACCAGGTTTTTATGATTCATAATAAAAAGTGATTAAAAGAACTACGATGAAAAAAATTTTGTTTGTATGTCCCTAATAATATCACTTATCTACTAATAAAACCAAGTTGGAAAAGTCTGATCGCCAACATCCTTTCGCGGCCGTAAGACGGACAGCGATGAGGGGTTTTGGCGATATACGCCAAAGTGTATAGCGATTTAAAGAGGGGGCAATAACTACCCAGGCCCCATCCGTTGGCAACTGGGAATTTTATTCCCGATTGCTATCTGGTGGCAATCCATGTGGGCAACTGGGAATATTTGGGATGGACGTGAACGAACGCCCCGCCCACACCCGAACTCGTCGACGACTCAGTGCATATTCTTTTGCTATGGAGCACAACAAACTGCGAAATGGGAACGAGCTGCCCCTTCTAGATCAAATCCTGGGTACGCCCTTGGTTTCAGTAACATCTGGGTTAACTGGGTAACACAGTACTTCTCGGCAAGACAAGTCAGATTTTCTGGCTTCTGACAATCCGGTGCAATCAAATGACAGCCGGGACCAACAACTTAACATGGTTTCCGAGGCACAGACTTAAAATGACCACCCATCCACGACCGACCGCGACAAGCGTTGCTTAACCTTGAAGATCGGCCCTTGCGGCTGTTATTATTTAGCCGCGAGCTCCTCGATACAACTACAGAGATACAATTATTGATCAAGAGATGTTGCCAATATTACAACTAACTGTTTATCTAAGTGGAGCTTATAATTTCAGTGAACATTAGTGGGCTCAAATAAAATTGATTGGCAAAATGAAAAGTCTATTTTGAAACAACTCACTTTATTAAGATTATTTGGCTCATGCTGTAGTGATTGTAATATTATTTGTTTTATGTTATACATACACAGCCAATACAATCATCATAAACAACCAATCATTAAATAACCAAAGACAATGCACATGTATTTCTGGAAAGGATAGGTATTTATTTTAATGTTTTCATGTTTCCATCTTCAGTTGTTTAGGTTGTCTTGCTGTTTGACAGGTTAAGGCCCAGTTTCTTGAACAAAAATAATCAAAGTTGTTGTGATAAATATTGTTATCTAGCTGTGATTTGTTGAATGAGTTTTCAACAGCCAATCGATAACAGACGGTTCAAGTTTTTTTTCCAGAAACCGTTTTCAACATTCTTATTTAACAATCAATCAAAATTTGTTTATTCCAGACCTTCGCCACAATGTCGCACTACAAGTACCACATGCGCGTCCATCGTAACGAGCGCACTTACGCGTGTGACGTATGCGGCGAGGCGTTCTTCCAAATGTCCAAGTTGCAGAGACACAAATTGAAGCACACTAGTGAGTAATAATCTCATTACCTACCTACTCAAGCTGCATTCAATAAAAAAAATTTATTAGAACAAGACTGGGGCCAGAATGAACCCTTGCAGTACACCCACTAGAAACATAGGTGCCGAGTGCTGTTTTGACTAAACTAACTTTAAATATGTATTTTTATTATTCCTAGTGGCCAACAAAACTTTCAGTGTCCATAATAATCCAAACAGGTTTAATTTAAGAGTAGTTGTTTTGGGTTTCCATCAAGCTTTTGATACTGTTGATCACAACAGTATCAAAAGCTTGATGGAAACCCAAAAACCTACAAAATTAAAAAAAGAAACATGAACACCCTTTTATTAATGCAAAAGTAAACAGTAATTTTCAGATTTAGAACAGCTTTGTCTTTCTTTGCAGAGGAAAAGAAGTTTGCTTGCAGTGAATGTAACAAGGCGTTCAATAACCTAGCGTCTCTACGCAAGCACGGGCTCACGCACACCGACGAGCGTCCTTTCTCATGTCCGACCTGTGGAAGCAGATTCCGAGATAGTTCCAACTTGAGGAAACATGTCCGCAAACACGGTGAGATTAATGCTTCTTTATTTCGTAATAAATATAATGCCACGGATTGGGATATAAGTAGTATTGTTTGGCGAGAATGTAGTTTTTTATACCTTACTGAAAGAATTTTAGAAATCAGAGCATACAAACAATTCAACCTTTTTACAATTTTAAATTACAAGTTAGATTGATTTCAAAGTCCTGTGTCGTATTTTTACTATGTTTATTGTTTGTGTTGTTCGCATTAATGCATGCTAGTATGTCGTAGAAAGGAAGTGCGCTTGCGGCGGGTGGGGCGGGTGCGTGCGAGGCTGCAGCGCGCGCGCAGCCGTGCGGCGCCCGCACCAGTGCCCGCGCTGCCCGCAAGCCTTCCACTCCAGTAAGGATATGCGCCGGCACGCCGCCGTCCACACCGGTACGACCAACTTACTAAATATCTCTAACTTTTTCTTTAAAAACTTTTCCATCCCAGTCTCAAATTATACAAGCCTGTATAGCTACAGTCACGATGTTTACTTGTTTTTCTTGCAGATTCCAAGCCCTTCCGCTGCAAAGTCTGTAGCCGTCGCTTCAGAAGAAAAGACAACCTCGAGCGACACATCCGTAACACACATCCAGACTATGTGCCTGCAACCGCGGTTGATTGCGACGAGGCCGTGCTCAAGCAGATCCGCGCCAACGGACAAGCCACTAAACTTGACGACAAAGACGAGAAAAACAAACTAGAGATACTCAACCCTCTTCCACCTCTACCGCAAGACGTTATACAGAAACATATGCACGATAACGGCAAGAAGCAAGACGATGCCGCGCCAGACAAAACTATTGATAAGTCTACCATTTTAGTTGCTAACAACGCGCGCCAAAGTGTCATCGTTGGCAATAAAACAGCTAACGTCGAAGCTAAAGCCGCGACAAGTCCTTCTCAGGAGTGTGAATATGTACATAAGATAAGAAAAGCGTCTATTATACCCTTACCGCCTATAGATTTGCGGAAAATGATAGAGTTAGAGGAACAAACTAATTTAAATAACTTGGATTTGGGTGCTCCGCCGAAGGATAAGAAGACTTTGTATGAGAAGATTTTGTATGGAGATAGAGACAGGGACAGAGATAAGAGAGAACATGAGGATTCGAATGGTGACTCCGGTCCTGGAGTACATTGGAGGAGGAAGTTGAAGCAATCTGTTTCTATAGGTAAGTGTAAAAAATTACGTTGTAAAACATAATTTTAAAATCGCTTTTGCTCGCGACTTCGTACGCGCATATCCCGTTTTTTCGCGCGTTCCCGTATAGCCTATAGCCTTCCTCATGAATGTGGCTATCATACGCAAAAATCATTTTCCAAATCCGACTGGTAGTTCCAGAGACTAGCGCGTTCAAACAAACAAACAAACTCTTCAGCTTTATTATTAGTAATGATTGATCTGAAACAGCCAATATTATATGAAAAGTTCTTAATCTAAGCAAAAGATGACACACTAATATAGTTTATGCTTTCCTTTCACAGATTTGAAATGACACGAAGGCTGAGTCGAAGCAGGGTGGGCAGGAAAGGTAATCAGTAGTTAGTATAGTATACAATCAATTTTATATGTATTTAATGCATATTCCGATTAAGATTATGAAATGTTCTATGTATACAAACCGCGGCGAATAAGTCGCGCTATACTTTATTGAGTGTAATCTTCCAACATAGGTACTTCCTTTGCAAAGCATGTGATTTACTGGTAACTGTAATAGAAAGGGAGTTAACAGGCTTGCTGATACAGTTACTGTGTTATTGATTTCACAGTACCCCTAGCATGAACATAATGAATTTCCGATCTACACAATATGAAAAGAAACTCCACAACGGCCCCTGGCTAAGCTTTGTGACTGTAGTTTCAACCCTTTAACGCCCTCGGTGCTACACGGGACTAATGTTCACAAGGTTCAATATTCAAACAAAAATCTATAATACATCGATCTTGCAGTGACTGGCCCACCCGCTCCGCATGGATCTGTGCCGCGAAGCTAACGTGGCAAACCGAATAAGCATCCTACGTACCAGTAGACGGTCGATTTGAATCATTTGATGGTAACGTATACTCGTTTCCATATGTGGAGATATGTGCAGTGTAGCGTACAGTCATCATAGCCCTGGGACTAAAGATAGAATAATAGCTTTAGCAAATCATAGCATGGCCTCTGTTCTTCTCGCAGTTGAGCTTCCATAACTTTTGATGATACATTGAGAACAAGGCAATACAATTTTGCGTGATGTTTATGCTAGAGGTACTGAACAGGCTGCTACATAACTTAATCAGTCAACGTTACTAACACTAGTGCGTAAGAGCGTCCAAGACGCGTTAGATTTAAGAAGTTACATATTACTAGCTGTCGCAGTTATAAAATAGCCATGTATTAAGGTGGTTCTTGGCTTGTTTGTCAAAATATTCGCATCAATTGGATAATAGGAAATATACCGTAAAATCATCTATATAAATTATTTTTTTAACAAATAGTATGGCGAATATTTCCGCAAATACGCCAAGTGAAGTGCCTGCCTGCATTATAAATGTATCAGATTTTAAAATGTTATACAAGTTTAAAATTCAAATTATTTACATATTATTGGACGTGTCTGGCAAAGGACCAATTGTTGTTTTTATGTTTTGATCTCGAAAATGTTTTAATAGCCAATTTGTTTTTAATCGAAATTGTTGGGACTGAAATGTTGGGGTACGAGACTGATTGATTGGGGGTAGGTAATGGTATCTAGTAGGTGATTCGATTTATATATAAAATGTCCTATTGCATAATGAAATGACTAAATAATTTTTTAAATAATATTTTTTTACAGTAACTTTAGAAACGACTGCTGGAGTGGAATAGGCAACTGTTTTTGATATCACAATAAAATGCTCATATCGTTAGATCGGTCTGCCAAAAGAATCTAAGTAATGTGATACAAGCAGTTTTTAGCAGGGACCGATATCGATACTCGAAGAATACCGATATTTTTAAGAAAATACCGATAACAGTATCGATATCTGGGATAAATACTGGTATTTTATGTCAGTAATTTGAGTATCGATATAAAATATCGATAAAATTATATCAATACTCAGTACCGATATCAGGCTACAATGTGACGTCACAGAATCTTTATTGATGATTCCTAAGCAAAAAACATATTTATTACAGTCGCGAATCATATTTTGATCAAGATACAACCTGACACTGAACTGCAAATCGCAAGAAACGCAAGAAAATTTAATAATAACGGTATTATATCGATACCTAAGTACAGGTATTTATAGCGATATTTTGGTATCGGTTATCCAAATTATATCGGTATTCAGTCCCTGGTTTTTAGAGTCTCTGGATTTTTTGTGGAAAAATATGTTAGTAAAAAAATATGTAATATTAGTTTAATAATGTCGACTGAAGATCATGATCTCTGATGTAAGTTGATCTCACGTATTTTAAGTTGATGTTTAACATTATTGCGGTACTCCGACGCATGCGCATGAACTCGTTCACTTCGCCTGGTTCTGATTAGAATAAAAGGTAAGATCATTACTCATTACAATAAATATATAAAATAATTAAATATATATATAGCCAGTCCATTTGACATAATATGACTTCCGATAAACGTATACTGTAACAAAGGTTGTGATGTGTGTAGCCATATGCATTTCTTTACTAGCAATATTAATATTATCAAATAAAAGACTACAATTATATCCTGGATAAAAATATAATTAATTGTAAATGGACCGTCACTTACGATTTTCTAAAAATATTGGACACGTAGTTTTTGCCTGTAGAACTAAAAAAAAAATTGTCAAAAATAAAGCACATCAAAGTGCAGGAGTGGGGCCCGGTGACGTCACTTGTTGTTTAAAGGTCGTAGCACAAATATCAACTCGAACTGTGCAGTATTTGTACGAAACTTCTTACTGCAACGCACACTAATCGGAATCGTAACGTAATCGCCTCGCCTCGGGGCAATACGGCGATCCCTTTCTGAGTAGATATGTGTACTATGACCTTAAAACTGTCCCAAGGCGTAACGTTACGCGAATCAACGCACAGTATCGTCTTCATTTTTAGGGTTCCGTACCCGATGGGTAACTCCCTGTCCGTCCGTCCGTCCTTCTGTCTGTCAGCGGGCTGTATCTCAAGAACCGTAATAGGTAGTTGAAATTTTCACAGAGTGTATTTCTATTGCCGCTATAACAAATAATAAAAAATAAAGGGGGCTCCCATACAAGAAACGTGTTTTTTTCGGAACCCTTCGTGTAAGAGTCCGACTCGCACTTGGCCGGTTTTTTTTTTACGTGGCAAAAGAATGAAAGACGTATCCAATATTTTTGGTAATCAAACTGACGAAATAAAAAGATTTTTCAGGGAAAATGTCCTATGTACACTGTATACTCGCCTAGCAACAGTTTTATTTATGTTTTGAAATACCTTTATCAGCATTTTTGTGATGTATATCAATCAAGCAATAGGCTGTGGTGTACTATTGTACACCCAGTTCCAAGTACCTAGAATGGTTTCGTAATATAGACATGATAGCCGATATAATAGTTTTAATATGTACTAATATGCAATAATATGTATTAACCATTTGCATAAGAGATTGAGATAAGTAAGTAGTTAAATGGCCATAAGTGAACGAGACATTTTTACAAGTACTGTGAAGTTAACGAAGTAATAACTAGCCTTTTAGTCTTCCTCATGTAATTGAATAGTGCCGTATTATAAAGTTGTTAATCCATTGTGATTCCAGTGCGAGAGGGAGAGACGGACCTATACATGATCGATAGCGCCATCTCTGTCCTGGGCTGAAATCACGATGGCATAGGCCGCCTTGCTTAGCACTTAGCGAGTAGCGAAGTACGTACGTACAGACGCCAGCACATCGAGCTACAATTTGTCAAATTTCTTTTATAAATTTTCAACTTTATCGCTGAAACATTAGGTTTAAGGTTGATTGGGAAAATTTCACAGTTTCGGGTAGCTTGATGTGCTTGCATCTGTACCAAAAGGTACGTAACCAGCCGTATTGCGCGTGTATCAGTGCGGAGGCCTTAATACTTCATAACACTGCCCCAAATCACCATTATAACGTTTATAAATCATAGAAAAGCGTATTTTTTACTATTGGTATCTGTATTTTGCTAATTTTATATCGAACTGTAACTTAGATACAAATAAATGAATTGAAACGAGAATGCATTTGTTTTATTGTTATTTACGACCAGTGAGCGTCCGATCACTACCTGTATCTATTGCCAGTTGAAACAATATTCTCTTGGGTTGCAGCCAATTTTTTCTTGTAGTGTATTAGGGAAATGTACAGAGACGAACTTACTGTACGCTGTTTCAACTACTTATTTATTTATATAAAAGTACTGGGGTTTAGCTCAGTAATCGTGGTAACATTGCTGAGCTATGATTTCACTTTATCATGGAAATAAAAAACGATTTTCAAAAGTTGCGTTTGAAGAACATGAGATGTGAGAATTATAGTATAAAGTATTAACGTATGTGTTTGCATCTATTCAAACTTAGTGATGTCTGTGAAGTTCGCTTTTAGTTGCGGCGTATCCCTCCCTTCACCCCTGCTGTTACATGCGTATTTTTTTTTACTGCGTAGCAACTCACGGAGTGTTCCGAGCCGCCATTTGATTTTATTAGATCTGTAGTACATGGTTCTACCATACCACCATTTAAGCCGCGGTGATCTCGACTGCGAGTCCTTAATCTATGAAAATAGCTAAACAAGAATACGCTACCTATGTCCCGTTCATAGACAATCCAAACTAATATGCGAAAGTGAGTTTGTTTGTTTTTTACAATTTCACGCCTAAAACGCTGAACCGATTTATATGAATTTTGGTGCAGAGATAGACGGAACCCTGGATACGGTTATCGGCTACTTTTACGCAAGCGGAGACATGGAAAAATACACAGCACACACACAGCATTATGCTGAGTGGAAGCCCTTTTGCCACAACCTCGACATGCATCCATTTTTTTTTATACTTACTCAAACTTTGTTATTTTTTTTCTTATTTAGTTTTTAACGTGTCTTTACTAATTTAATTTAAGAAGTACTAACACTATCGTTTAGGGTTTACTTATGTAGGTATGTAGGTATGTCGTTTTGTGGCAACTAAATACTTTTTCTTCTTCTTTCTATGGGCAAATGCTAGTTTTATAAAAAACCGCAAATCTGTATAAGTTCAACGCAACAAATAAACAAAAACGTTCTAAATCCATCCCTGCGGTCTAGTTCATAGATAAATCACTGAAAGGGTATTATGTAAGATCAGGCCAGCCGTCTGGTTCACAGTCAATGTTACTACTAACGTCCGCATTCTACCGGCGATGGACATTGTCGCGAGTATCACGGATTTGTTCAAGGAAAGCAATTGGAAGGAGATCGTCCACCGGTACCATGACCATCCTGAGCGGAACAAGCTGCTGTGGGTGTACCCCAGTGAAGAGAACTTCGGGTTCGTTAAGAAGTGTTTGCAGGAGCTACAGTGTGATAGGATACTGAGCATCGGTTGCGGCAGTGGCTTGCTGGAATGGATGATCACGGAAGCTACCGGTAAATTCAATTGTTTTTTTTAGTGTGTGCCCTTCCGGTATCTACTCTAGAAGTAGGTATTTTTTTAGAAATCATATTAAGAAAGTAGAATCGTTGACATCGTGAAGTGGGTTAAAAATGGTACCGGATCTATTAAAATGTCGTTACTGGATTCCCGGATGTTGTAAAATTTTCAGTCAAATAATTTGTTTGAAAAGGTAATTATCGTATAATTTTACTTACTGTCTATTTTTGTATGTTATTCCAGGTGTACCGGTGTCAGGCATCGAGGTAGACGGAGCGTGGTGGCGCTGCAAGTACGCCCCGCCCACTTTTATCCCCCTCCACTTCACTCCCGCCGACATAGACAAGGACACAATCACTTTACTGCAGAGAAACAAAAGCACCGCCCTACTGTTCTGTTACTTCAACAATCGCAAAGCGTTTAATGACTACTTGAAGTATTACATCGGGAGCGTGTTGATCATCATCGGACCCCATCAGAAGGGGGTCCACACTGACCCCCAACCGTTCAACGACGTTACAGATGACTGGGTCCTCTACAAATCCCAAGAAATCAGAAGCAGTGGAGATTTCATAGTGGTGTACACAAAAGTAAATGTAGAAACACATTCCATTTAATTTATAAATAAATAATATTTACAATGATTTAATGATTAACAGTCTTTTATATAATTTAGTCTCGAGCACACAGGGATAAAGATCAATTTGTTGGCGAAGAGTGGGCGAGACTAAATGCACTTATTCAACAACGTCTTTGTTAAGCAACATTCACTTACAACATTTGTCTATATTAATTATTTTAGAATGTTACTATACATAATATATATCGCTTGATGATAATACGATATAGTTTGAAGTCCAGGGGGGCTACTCTCTAAGCCCGAAGTCCGTAGTTTCGGGCTTAGTTGCAGGCGTATTCTACTCCGTATCACCTACGGACTTACGATAAGATTCGAACCCGAACTAACAATTAATGACTTTAATTTTAATTCTTAGTGGTTAGGTGATACGGAGTAGAATACGCCCGCAACTAAGCCCGAAACTACGGACTTCGGGCTTAAGAGAGTAGCCCCCCAGACCCGGACTGGCCATATGGCAAGTTGGCCAAATGCCCGATGGGCCGGACATCCGGTGGGCCGGTCTGACCGAGTGGAGGTCGGCTTTCTTTTGCTATTAAGAAAAAAACATCGATTTGACTAACGACCTCTACCGTCAAGTCGAGAACCTAATTCAATTTACTTTATCGTCGTTGGGCTCTAGTACTCTTCTTTTTTTTTAGGTTGGGAAATCATCAAATGACTTCTTCAGTTCTGGTTGGAGCGGAAGGGCGTCAGACTCTTACTGACTAAAACCCATCAGTGTTCCTTCTAAAGCCCTTTGCGTTCCAAGGTCGCGGTGACTCTTGAACAAATTTCGCAACCCTGGCAGGCTCAGGCCCTAGTGGGGCCCCGTCTCCTATGCTGACATCTCTTTGAGGCGCGCGTGGAACACAACGCGCCATCGACCCGGGTCTGGTGGTGATCGGACAGCAGGTCCGCAGGCCCGCGCCTACGGTGGCCGGGGATCGCCCTGCGACTCCCGACGCCCGGAGCGTCTTCTCCTGTAGCGGCGATTGGTGCAAAGGCCTAGTCTTTCCCTCGCGCGGCCCGCCTCCTCCTTCGCTAGCATTACTGCTTCGCAGAAGTAGGTGACCGCTTCCCAAGCCTCCTCGCTCCGGACCATGGATTTGGCCCGGGGCGGACGCGAGAGGTCGCCGCCGCCGATCGCCTCGACGAGGACACGGCGGTGCTCAGCTCAAGCAGGGCAGACCTCCACCGTATGCTCCACCGTGTCCTCCGGGCGATCCTCACAGTGCTGATACCCGGGCGTGTCCTCCCGCTGAATCCGAAACCGGTACCTCCCGAAACAGCCGTGTCCGGTGAGTACCTGCGTCAGGCGGAAGGTGCCTACACCGTGGTGCCTCTCCAACCAATTGTAATATCCTTGTTTACTAAAAATGGCGCTCGCCACTGTCAATAGGCAAGACTCATCACAAGCGCAGTGTAGGCTTCCGTAGTTGCACGTCAAAATTGTTGACTTGCTTGGTGCTTTTTGTTTGATTCGATGAATATATTAATTGAGTTCACGGTTGGTTAAAAGACGGGCCCACATAGAACGACGGCTTAGCTAGCAGATGGAGGGGGGGGGGGCAATTGATTCTTAACAAAAATTTTCACTTTACAGCTTAAGATTTAGCAAACGGATCCTTGGTTGGAAAAATGATTTGAGCAGACCCTCAATATTTTTAAACGACCTATCCAACGACACTCCACACCATAATAGACGATAAAAAAATCATCGCCACTTTACGTGTAGCACTTTGTCGGCGTGATAAATATGTATACCCATACCAAATTCCAACTTTCTAGTGATAAGCGTCTCTGAGCTAAACTGCGGACGGACAGACAGACGGACATGGTTAAACTATGTGGGTTGTTTTTTTTTACTTTAAACGAAAAATTGTTTTGTTTTGTCTGCGCGTTACAACGAGGTAGGTAAGTGAGTACATTTTAAATAAAAAATAAATAAATATCTATTAGTTTGGTTGGTACGTAACTTTAACCTGCCAAAAGTTAATGACTAACAAAAATATTGAGATTATTAAGTTTATCCGACTTAAGTAAAAAAAATAACAATACGTAGCCTCTCTCTGAAAAAAATAAGTTTACCCTCATCTATGATTAAAATATTAATAAGTAGTTTTTCTTTTTCTTGAGAGTGGAGGAGGGCCGATCGTCTCTAAAATGCCCGGGCCGATTTCGCGTCCTAGTCTGACTAGTAGACTGTTGATGTCTATGTAAAAAAGTACTCTTGACTGGTTTTGAGTTTTGACTGCGGCCAAGAGAACTTTTGACTGTAAGCTCTCGTCAATAGTTCTTTTGACTATAATTAGTTAAAAGTAGTTTTGACGGACAAATTTCGTAAAAATTAGTTTTGACTGGTTTTTTTAAGAGTTTTGATTGATAGATCAATGACGATGATGACTTGGACTAATATCGTTTAATGACTTGCCTAGCCAAGTAGCGGAACATAGCGCACAGGGAGCTAAGGGCACCCCGACACGGATAGGTTAGGTTCGAATGGCATGACGGGAGCTAGAGTGAGCGAGCGAACTTGCCATAGCATGCCATTCATGTTAGGTTCCTTTAAACCCAGCAGACAGAAATAGGAGCCCCGTGCACCGGGAATTGAAAATGAAATTGATTGTTGTTTGAATAAACTTCGGAATAAACGAATTAACAAAAATAAAATCTTTTATTAGGGTTCCGAACCCAAAGGGTAAAAACAGGACCCTATTACTAAGACTCCACTGACCGTCTGTCTGTCACCAGGCTGTATCTCATGAACCGTGATAGCTAGACAGTTGAAATTTTCACAGATGATGTATTTCTGTTGCCACTATAACAATAAAAATATAAAAAATGAAATAAAATTGAAAATAAAAGGGGAAGAAACATGTTTTTTTTCGGCTTATGGTACGGAACCCTTTGTGTGCAAGTCCTATATGTACTTGGCCAGTTTTTTACATACTATCTGGTTAAAAGTGATTTTGACTGATTCACTGCTGATGCAGAAAGTTTTTTTATTTTTTGGGAACGTTAGTCAAAATCACGTTTAAACACATATTTTCAGATAAAACAAGTTTTGCCTGATTTTTTCACTTTTGACCGATTAAACCTTTGACTAATTACTATAATGACAAAAAGAAAATCAAGGACGGGAGAATGTTGCTTAACAAATAACAAGAGGTAATAACGACATCACAGAAGGGAGTTTTTAGCTACAGAACAAAGAGATTCATGAATCAGTTCTTCATGAGTTCAATGTTTTTCACATTGATTTTGTTAGTGGTCGGTCTGACGGCGGTGTTCATCATGGGGTCCATGACACTCTGCGTGCAGATCGGCGAGTCGCTCCCGGCGCCTTCACTCGCAGACTCCAGCAAGTCCTTCTGGTTGATGGTGGGCACTTCGCTGACCATCCTGTTGATGTCGTCCTGCTGGAAGCCGGTGTCGCTGTCGAGGAAGTGGAAGTCGCTGTGCGGGTACAGCCCCTCCAGGTTGTAGTACATGTCTAACCGCGGCAGGAGCTTATTGTCGTCCGAGTTGTCGTCGATCTCTATCACGTCGCTCTGCTCTTCCGATATCGGCTGAAGCGTAACTCCAGACAGATCCATCAGTCCTCCCGAATAATTTTCTCCCACCAAGTTATCTAAAAAGAATTTGTCCATAGTTATGGCAGTTGGGTTCGCTGGTTCGTTGTTAAACTTTGGTAAGTTGTAGAAGGAGTCTGATTTAACTTCGTTCTTAATTTCGCTCATGTTTTTATGTATTTCTTCGAGCGGCGGCGACGCTTTGTATTCGCGCGCTAGAGCCGAATTATTCAGAAGGTTAGCGTTACACATTCTCTCTAAGCTCGGAGACTGTGTGTTTTGTTTGATGGTACTCTCCAGTTTGATGTAGCTGGGGTCGGTACTCTGTATCTTTTGCGGCGGAGGGAGCATCGTCATGGCGTTAACGTTGATTTGTTGGTTGAACGAGAATATTTGTGGGTTGTTGTTCATTTCGTTGTCGACGGGCGTGGTCGCGGCGTCGGTTAACATCGTCTCTTGAGGATACTCCATAATGTTGCTCGGAGACTCGCTGAGCGACGGCTCCGGCTGTAGCTGCATGAACTGAGTCGTGATCAAGTTGTTGAAGGTCACGGGACCGCCCAGTCCAAATCTCTCATTGTCCTCCAGTCTCCTGAACGCCATCTTCTGCTGAGAATGGAACATGTTCTCTTGATCAGGGCCCTTTAGTATTAGATTGCTCTTCACTGATATCTTAGGTTTCTTCCTCGGAACTCCTTCAGGCTCCATCGATATGTTCACAGGCGAGTTACTGGAAGACGGCACGGGCAATATCTGCGTCGGTCTTATTATAGGTCCTGTCACTTTAGTGCCCGAAAGAGATATCTTGTCGGCGGGTTTCAACGTTATGTTGTTGTGAAGAGATATTTGCGGTGCGGGAGGCAGACGGATAGGGAAGTTGGCCATGATGTTGTTGGATATACTGCTCGGCATCGAACAGTGATTGACAGTGAGAGGATTGACGTTATTATTTTGTAAAAGACTTTGTTCCATCGACACAGTAGTGTTGAGGAACCCGTGAAGATTAGAGGGAGTGCCGTCGTAGGTGAGTAGCGGGTGCTGCGCCGGGTACTGATGCCTCTCCATCATCGTGTCGCTGGAGCTCTCGGAGATGAGGCAGTCGGAATTGTTGTCATCTTTGCTCAGGTCCGCGAGCATTATTTGAGTGTTGTAGTCTGTCTGCTGAGCACTGGTATTAGCGGTGGCGCAGTAGCTCTTCGTATAGTTCTGTGGCAAGTTCGAGTACACGGAGTAGCTGTCACAATCGTAAACCTCGATCGGTATGTCGTTGACGGGCTTTGGGGAAGCTTCTGTACTCGGCTCGGGACTTATGATAGTGTTTTCTTTGGTTGTCTTTGCTTCGCTGGGTATCGTCCACGCGGGCTTATTAGCTTTGCTTTTGTTCATTTTGATGAGAGCCTTTATACTTTCGTTTTCTGTGTGTGTGGTGAGATGTTGGAAGTGCTTGTCTTTGCTGACACACTTGAAGGGGCAGTACGGACAGCGATGTACTTCGCTGGTGACGTTGGGATGTTTGGAGACCATGTGGTTGGTGAACACGGTCGACTGAATGGCCGTGTAAGGACAGTGTTTACATTTGTATACATTCTCTTTTGAATGTGTTTTCTTGTGTCGCCGTAGCGCGTTGTGATCGCCCGACCTGTATTCGCATTGATCGCATTGAAAAGGTTTGTCACCTGGAAAGACGAAAATTTCCTAACTATAACTGCATTTCATTTTGAGGAGAACGTTTTAGTGGATATGGTCGGCACTTAATAGTAACCATCGGACGTTTGTCCAAGATTGGTTTCAAATGCATTTAAACTAGGAATTAAACATAGACAGCGCAATCCGGCGGCACGACACGGCCTCATGGGAATGATAACTACTGTGATGGTCTACAATAAGATGAGCCAGTAAGTATTAAAATTCGCAGGCCTTTAGGTTTCATAATAAC
Organism: Mamestra configurata; assembly: GCA_002192655.3. Lineage (NCBI taxonomy): Eukaryota > Metazoa > Arthropoda > Insecta > Lepidoptera > Noctuidae > Mamestra > Mamestra configurata. The sequence goes on from NDFZ01004433.1 coordinate 47,012, forward strand.
ATACTAAGCTGCAATTACATACCAGTATGTGACCTTAAATGCAGCTTCAGCTCTTGCTTCCTAGACGAGGAGTAGTCACAGTGGGAACACTTGAATGGTTTCAGCTTCTCGTGGACTTCTGCTATGTGCACCTGCAGTCGACGTTCATTGCTGAACTCTCGCTGGCAGATGGTGCAACGCTGTGGCGTGGCTGGCTCCTTGTGAATCAGCTTGTGTTTGGACAACTGGTTTGAGTTTTTGAAACCCTTTGAGCATATGGGACCTGCAGAGAGTTAGCATATGAATTTGGGTCTAGCAGCTTAGGAAGCATTGTCAAGAATTCCAACATGCAGTAAAAATGCTTAAACTGTTTTGAACTAAGAAAATTATATTTTAGAATTCTTAGATTTTAATGACCACTACCTCACCTGATAGTAAGCAAGTTGATCAATGATTTTTGCACCCAGGGACCTGAGATTTTAGATAGCTTTGTACTTACATATGAAACCTTTTAACTTCTTATGGCATTTCATGTGAACATTGTGTAGTCTATACCTATTGTATGTTTTAAAACCACAAATGTCACAGGTGGGCAATTCCATGTCAACCTCGTGGACCTTCCACAGATGTGTGTGCAATGCATCCACCGCTACAAAGTTTTTAGAACACTCAGGACACGCTAGCTTCCCATTCTTGTGACATTGCCTGTGATATGAAAGTGTCTGAGCCTCTTTCATACATTTTTGGCATCCATCCACTAAGCACATTGTTCCTCTCTCAGTTTCAGTGCTTGGCTTCACCTCTTCAATCATCTGATCAGACTTCAGCAGCAGTGGAATGTGTGATAAATCTTTAGTTTGTGTTGGGGACAGTGTGTCCTCTATGGAGGGCTCCATGAAGCATGGTTGTATTGATGCTATCAAGTCCGGTGGGACGTTACCCACCTGGATCATGTTACATGATGGATTGACTGAGTTCGCATCAGACACACTCACATATTGAGATATATCATTTGTATACACAATATTTATACTAGCTTCCTGTATTATCTCTTTAGGATCAACTTTTTCAAAGTTTGGTGTGCTCATCTTCTGTAATTCATCTACAGATATATAAGCCACCCCTTTCGGCAAGTCATTTTTGATATTCACTGCATCTGGAACTATTTCTATAACTTGTGGTATCTTTAAATCGGGTAGATTTTGTGTGATTGTGCCAATTTGGGTATCATGTGGTGGTTCAGCACTGGGGCTTTCTTTTTTTAACTTGGCATTTTTAAGAGCAATTTGAACTAGACTTTTAATCATTTTCTTAATGTCTTTGATGCCCATTTTATGATGGTTTCGGAGATGTGTTCTGAGAGTCTCCTCAGCGTCAAACACACTGGTGCAGCCTGGACAAGGAATCTGAACGTTGTCAGATAGACCATTGCTCTTCGCTAAGTCGGGATGGTCGGTGAACAGATGGAATTTAATGTCATCCTCGGCCAGTGCCATGTAAGGACAGGCTTCACACTTGAAAAATGAAGTGGAACCCACCGACTTTTCTTCGTAAGACATGACCTTCTCTTTTACTGTAGGCTTTGTTTCGGTTGGTGGTTGATTCGCCATTTTATTTAAGTTTAAAACGTAGCATTGAGTAGACATGACTCGCGCACAAAAGGCACTTTAATTGTTATTCTATTATGTTACACACTGCCAGTATAAATTCACAAAACAGCTGTAAACATCAGTGGCCAAATTGGCCATTTTCGTTTTGAAGAAAGAAGAAGACAACAAAATGTTTTGAGCAAAAATTACAAAGAGAACCAATATAACGCTACAGGTGTGAATAAACTAATAAAGCTAGACCTGGAACATTACGATTAATTTGACAAATCATGACAGATGTCAGATTTATTGAGAGGGGGAACTTAGTTTTTAAGGAATTTTAGTCGATTTGAAGCAGTGCTTCTCTAAAATAGTCTATGAATATTTTGACGTTACGTTTGTTGTAACTTGTTTATGGCCGGCAAATTCACTGACGTATCCCATTGATGTCAGTGTTTAGCATCGTGTCGTGTATTTCTTATCAAAAGTAAACCAAAAACCACTAAAATGAGTGTGAGTACAGCGATATCTTAATATACCTTTGATTTGTAATTAATGCGCAAACTGAATATACGATTTTAAACTTTATTTTCAGCTGGAAATTGAATCGATGGTGCGCTACACGTCGCCAATCAACCCGGCAGTTTTCCCACACCTCACACTTCTCCTGCTCGGCATTGGCATCTTCTTCACTGCGTGGTTCTTTGTCTACGAAGTTACTAGCACTAAAGCGTCGAGAGATCTGTTCAAAGAGCTGTTGTTATCACTGGTCGCCTCCCTGTTTTCAGGCTTCGGTATTCTCTTCTTATTGTTGTGGGTTGGCATATTCGTGTAACAATTCAGAATATATTAGTTTGTAAGCTATGTATAGCATTCCGAGTGTGGTCGCCACAAGGATTCGTTCTGCTAGACCAAATGTTTGTTTGTATTCATAAATTTTATATTTAAGAAAACACTGTTTTTATTTCACTTGCCAACTTTATTACCACCATTTTAATTGTTCAAGCAATCATTCTGAATGTACTTAAACATACTTTCCACAACATTTACTTAATTAATTAAGATTATACTTAACAGAATAAAGCTTGCATAATCAATCATCAAGCAAGCTGGAGATCATCCTCCCCCCTGGAAGCTCCACTACACTTATAAGTAAGGGGTAAAAATGATAACTTATTGATCATAAATGCATCATAAGCAAAATTAAACAAATAAGTACTTAATGAAATTATAAATATTCTAAGAAAGCTATTCCTTGTTCAGGCTGAGATGCAAGGGATTAAGTACCTAACTAAAACATTTCAAACAATTCCTCAATGAGTTGTTAGTTAGATAAAAAGTGATAATTAATAGACATAAATTGTAATACTAGTATTTTTGTATTACTTCTGCTTCTGAGGCAGAAGAAGGTGCAACTTGGGAGGTAAGGTACAAGTTGAAAATAGGTCCTGATGGAATTTGTAACAGCTAACAGCATAGCTCCTTGTTCATCAGAGAAATAAAAACTGTTGCCATGGGGTTATTCCATAAGTCTTGTCAATCCTCTTGGATATATTGTGTAATATTCAGTATATTATAAAAAACTAATATTTGTTTAATTTTTCTCATTGGCGTCGTACAGATACTGTACCTAGTTAGGTAGGTACATGCAACCATGAAATTGGTAGCAAAGCGTGGTTTGGTCACAGTAGATAAATATACAGTAAAACATCTTCATACAAACGTGCCGCTCTCGGTTTGAATGTGTGCGTGCGCGCCGCGCGCCATGTCGGCACGCGATTTCACGCACACGCTAGCATAATATATGGGTTAATAAGGTGGCGGCAGTGCGGGCTGTGCAGCGCGACTGTGAGCACGCGCGTACGCTACATGACCGCTTGCGTTCGTCAACTCTTGCCGGCGCGGGCGGCGGACACTTGTCGTAAATTACGAGTATCATGACTTCAAAAAGAGGAAAAAAATATTGTAGTGTTTTCGGGTGCCTCAATAATGATTTCGCAAACCCGGACTTATCATTCTTCATACTTCCTACTCAACCAGAAATGTAAGTACCTACTTATACTTAAATATTATTAGAAAATATGGTATTGTATTGTTTATTTCACAGTTTATTTGCTTTATTAAGAGCGTAGCCGAGTCGCATTTTTCTGAATACTATGTTTAGAGCTAAAGTTTATTTTAAGAAGTCTAGTTTTACTATAAAATAGAGGATTGAGTACGAAACATCGTTTTGGTAAACATATTTTTCGCGTAGGTATAGTTGTAATAAGGACAATTTCACAATAATTAATAAATAATAATAAAGCGTTCCGGACGTGCAGAAACAGGAGAAAAATTTTCTCGGTATCAAATTTGTAACTTAGTATAATAAATGTTATGTGAATAAAAGCTTTTTATTTTTACTAAATTTATAAATTGGTAAAATATTCAATCATAATATGCTTTTTATTTTATAAATTTAGATCAAGTGCTGCTTGTTCGAAAATATTAACTAAAAGTAAAAGTGACAACCCTGGGTATCAACGCAAGAGTAGGCTAATAACTCGGCGGGCGGCCTTAGATAACCTACTGTATATTTATCTACTGTGGTTTGGTCGAGGAACGATATCATATCGAATTGAACCACTTGGTACAAGTAAGTATAAAACCGGCCAAGTGCGAGTCGGACTCGCGCACGAAGGGTCCCGTACTATTATCTATAAAAACGGCAAAAAATCACGTTTGTTGTATGGGAGCCCCCTTAAATATTTATTTTATTCTGTTTTTTAGTATTTGTTATAGCGGCAACAGAAATACATCATCTGTGAAAATTTCAACTGTTTAACTATCACGGTTCCTGAGATACAGCCTGGTGACAGACGGACAGCGAAGTCTTAGTAATAGGGTCCCTTTTTACCCTTTGGGTACCGAACCCTAAAAAAAATTGCTATGTTGTGGCTGCTTGCGTATACTTGTGGCTGCGCTCGCATATTCCGAGCGCAGCCACAAGTGTCCGTGAACGCAACTTCCGAAGAGATCGAGAAGTTCCAAAAAAGGTACGTACCTATGATGACGCATGCTGAAATCATACTATTGATGTCTCCACCTCGGCTCAAGCAGGTAACTGACTGTAAAACGTCTAAAGAGGTTTGGGACAAGCTAAAGTCTATTCATCAAAGTTCTTGACCCGCGCGAAAAGCAACTTTGCTTAAATAGCTCGTTCTGTAGAAAATGACTGAAAAAGACGATGTGTTGGATCACTGAAGCAATTTTATGGATGTGGTCGATAAACTAGCAGCAACGGGTGTGGAACTGTGGAAATCCATCCGTAACTATTTAGCATTATGATGCTGTAGGTATAGCCTGCAACAAAGTTTCGAAATTTCAGGATTGCAATCGAAACTAGAGACTGTTAACAGAGTCCAGAAACTTTAAAGGTCAAAATTATTGAAGGAAGTGAAGCTAGAAAGAACAGCAGCAATAGAGACTGCTAAAGATGCGTTTTATACCAAAAATACAAGAAGCAAAAGACAAGGAAGTAACAAGAACAGCGAAACTTTCAAGTTCAAATGCAGCAAAAGCAAAAGAAATGGACATTAGGCTTCTGAATGCCAAGCGAGAGCTGATATAGGTACCTACCTACCTAGTTAAAATAATTCATATGGAAGTTTTAGTGTAGGTACAACCAATTTGCTCAACGACTGCAATCCATTTTAAGAAAAATATTTGGTGCCTGGACAGCGGATGTACAGACGCCAGCACATCAAGCTACAACAATCTGTCAAATTTTTTAAATAGACTTTCAACTTTATCGTTCAATGTTGATGGGAAAAAAATTGACACAAAAAATAGAGTCAAAAATAAAAAAATCAAGAAAAATAAATTGAAAAAGCATTGAAGAAATTTAACATGGAAAACTCTAAGCCAACAGTTACCTGGAGCAATGGAACTTATTCTTAAATTACAGAAAAATGAAGTGTGATGAAAAATTACCATAATATCAAGAACTAGCTGTGCCCGCGACTTCGTCCGCGTGGAATAGTGTCTTTGGGTAGCATTTTTAATTATTTAGGCTAATTATTAGGTGTATAAATACTTTTAAGTCGATACGTGAGGTGGCTAATGGTGGCTATGGATTGAAATGATCTCGAATTAGGTATTGAACGTCAATATCGCTATTGGCCGCATCAAGCGACTTGCTGATCGCCACATCAAGAGAATAGCAACGGGAATAATCATGGTCTTCTTGATAAGTTTAAGCACTGCTGTTGAATACCAATGCACCAATGTACCATTACCAATATTAAAGAAGACGCTGTCACTAGTGTTGCCCAAATGCAAGAACAATAAGAGACTTGGCCAGTCTTGGTCTTGGTCTTGCATCAATAAACCTGGTCTTGGTCTTGGTCTTGGTATTGCACTCCCAGTCTTGGTCTTGGTCTTGCAGCAAGAGTCTCGCAAGTCTTGCAATTACCTATTAGCTTTTCGCTATTTATTAAATGTTACTTTAGATATTAGAACAACGCCACAGAGTAGGTACATTTTGAGCTCGAATTAACATTGCCATGGTAAAGACCAACTATAAATTAATAAATGTCTAAACATTTCATGAGAAATTCAAAAAAACAACTGACACCGGTTGGGGTTTGAACCCACGAACTAAGCGGTCAGTGCCGATGCTCTAACTAACTAACCAACTGAGCTATCAACTGTGTCGCGCGGGAGTCAGTCTGTTTCTTAATAAACGTTAACATTTAATAATCTTCAATGTACTAAAACACGGTTTTAACATAGAAAACCAATTAATGACATTAACTTGACTGTATTTTAAAGAATTTTTCATTTTTTCATTATCTGTCTAGAAAGAGATTGATAGATCCTCACCTTATATGAAATGAAAAAAAAAATTATATATACAACTTAACATGTAGGTATCGTTCGTTGGTGCGGCGCGCGTTAGTGTTGGGGGCTTACTCCGACAAACCGACACTCGAAGGAGTCTACTGTGAAAAACGTGATTGTTTTAAAAAAAATATGATTGCTTTTAAAAACATATTTTTATACCAAGTATATTTAAAAAAAAGTCCTAATTGCAAGACGCAAGAGTCTCGCAGGCTTGGTCTTGTTCTTGCTTAAATCTTGCACAGTCAGTCTTGGTCTTGGTCTTGCTAAAATTAGGCGGTCTTGGTCTTGGTCTTGGTCTTGCAAAAATGCAAGAACAAGACCAAGACTGCAAGACCAAGACCGAATATGGGCAACACTAGCTGTCACCGATAGCGTTTCATAGGACTTCATAGCTTTTTATAGCGCCTTTTCTGTGGGTCACCTAGGCTATTGCTGAGTTTGTTGGGGACCCTTGGCTGGACTGCAGCTCCCCGCGGTCGCGACGGAACTTGTCGTCCAGCAGGACGGTCTCGTGCATGCGACGGGACACCAGCTCCTCGATGCGCTTGTACAGCGTCGAGTGGGACAACACGAAACGGCTGGAAAACGATACAAATACTACAATGTACCCGAGAAGTAGATGATTCCGGTAAAGTATCCATATCACCGAGTGCAATAGGTAGGTACCTACATTTCTACTTACTTATCCCGGGTCATCGATTGCACAGTCCGGATTGCAACGGATTGTTTCGCAAATTTAATGTCAAAATCAAACTGGCTGGACACCGAATTGTTTAAATCTCAAAAGTTACAAAAGGCAGCTCTGAAAATGCCTTCACTTCACGGTTCACCCAATGGGACGATGAAGGGGCACAGGTGCAGCAAACTACCCCGCAGTACGATAAGAAAGATTATTATAATAGATACGCACTTGAAGTCGAGCGCGTCGAGCCGGTAGAGCTGCGTGTTCTCGACGGCGACCACGGTGGCCACGCGCTTGCTGTCCTTCATCAGCAGCGCCACTTCGCCGAAGTGGTTGCCGTCCTCCAGGTGACACACCTGCGAGGGGAACAGGGAACAGATCATCATTATATTCTTCACTAGCTCTAGTGAGCGCAACGGCTCTACTCTGGATAAAAAGTCGGGATAAAAGTCCCAGGCCAGGGTCTACCCGTGTTACAAGCGTAATCGAAATTCCTTCAACCATTGAGTTTGGATCGATTAAATTATTTTATGGAACATTCAAACACCAAAATACTCAAATAGAAATATCGATCTAAACATCCAAATACATACCTATTATAATCTTGAGGTTGAGTCAGCTTCATCAGTTTTCAACTTAAGTCATGGCAGTGGTATGACCCGTCTAGTTTTAATCGGTAGGAGTCCGACAAAGGCCCCTGTTTTCCCCAGGTGAAGGATATTCATGAGGACGAAATATATCCCGACAAGCTTTCGATATCAAGAAAAGCGAAAGAAAGAATCAAAAATTATTTAGCACATATCTACATAACTGAAACACGCTTGGTTCATCAACGAGATAACGAAACAGAAAAAACGTTAGGACCTAATTAAGTAGGGACCTATGCCAAAAAGTTCCAAACAAGTCGCCGCAGTCTGATGCAGTTGGTGGGTGACTTCAAATCTATGATTGAACTAAACTAGTTGCCACCAATGCTTCAGAGTCCGACTGCTTGAAAAGCGACTTGATTGGAACGTTTTAGGCGTTTTTAGCGGTCGAGTTTTTGACAAAGTCAATTTTTATTTCCTACATTTTAGTGAGTTACAGTTTTAGAATCGTCTCCTCGAGCTCTTTATTATGATGCCCCACTAGATAGGTTTTGAGGAAACAGAGTTTTTTGTAGACATGATATGGCGCCAAAAATCTGCCATTTCTATTTTTATATAGGTAGGTACCCAGTGTCACATTCACAACCAAGACAAATCTAACGACACCCCTCAAGCTAAAAGCCATCAAGCCGTTTAGGCTACAGAGCGTACCAAAGAAATATACTTAGGCACATACAAACACTCGAAAAACATAACCCGCCTTCTGGCGCAGTCGGGTAAATACGTAAGTGTGTCTCACGGTTGCGCTTAAAAGGTCTTTCCTACAGGATGCCGTGTCAAAATTACCGGTGCCTACTTACCTCTACGCCTTTCAAGGAGTAAACAGCTACGGTCCCCGTCGCGATGAAGTACATGCAGTCGCCAATGTCGCCGGCGCGCACCACCAGGTCGTTCGACAGGTAAACCTCGGGCCGTAGGCAGCCTAGCACCGTGCCTACCACGCTCGGAGGCACGTCCTCGAACAGCTTCACCTTGTGGACCAAACTCCGACACGTGTGCAGTTTGATTTCGTCGCGAAGCTCCGCTGAATCAAACAGCGGATTTCATCAATTAATTGAAATTTTGTAAAAAAAATGTAATTACAGAAGGAATTAGAAATAATAAGATGGCAACGGTTGTGAGTGGTACCTAAATACCACGACAAGCGTATTTTATGAGATACAAATACTTACTGAACGTGTACCAATAAGTATTATTTGGTTTTGTGGTGGAACTCCCGGGAGTCTTGCGGTGTTTTGTGAATATTATATAACATAGCTATTATTATTTTTATATTATAAATAATAGGTAATATGTGTTCCTGTTCACTTTTTAGTTTAGAACTCTTTGTGCGGGACGATGCAAAACAAGAGCGTAAATCCTATAGGTACCTACCTACCTCTGATATTCATGAATTTGTCTAGAATAGATATTTTACCTGAGAGGCAGGCGAGGTCGGCTTCCTCTTTAAAGTATCGTTCCTGATATCTGTACTGGTAGAAGGCACGGATTCGCTTCTTCAGAGCAAGTGGGAACTGTCTATATTTCATGTATTCCTGGTGGGAGAAATTACTAACTGACATAACCACAAATAAATAAAACCGCTTAAGTGCGAGTCAGACTCGCGTGCAAAGGGTTCCGACCGAATATTACATAAGGTAGTGTGACCGATGATGGCCCGCCCGGCTCTCAAGATAGCCCACTTTTAAAAAAACACAGTTACGGTCGTCCAAACCATTTCAAATTTCGCAGGTGTATGCTTCTGTGGCCATAGTCAAAACTGCAACTGCATTTGACTTCAAGCGTGCTGCCATTTTGAGTATGGCTGACAGTTTTCACTGTCGTGTCAAACGGTGCACGTGTTTCTAACCTCCGTCAAGCAAACTTTTACAAAAATTAACACAATTAAAGCGAGTTTCCTTGTTTTTACTAGTGAAACAACTTATGTTTTACATTAAATAACAGGTAAGTTTTATTATTTTATAACTTTTCTTGTATTTTTACGAGATTGCAATGAACTCGGGTAAAGTTTCCTATGATGGCACACCCGTGCCTTTCTAGGACTATTGAATAATACATAAAGCTTATATTAAATTGCAAGTGAACTAACAAATCAGTTTTCTTAAGTTTTTAAGTTTCCTTGGGCATGAAACTATTATAAACCATGTCGTACAAACCTGGGTCGACATGCTCCCCTAAATAGAATGTTGGATTGCTACAATAGAACCTGCTCTATCGACAGCGGTATCTATGTTTTCTTTGCTACCAAAATTTAAAAACAAAATACTCAGTATTGACCTGTGATCAGCTGCCTACACCCTTATGTTTGAAATATTTATTGTAATTTTTTCTATTGTACTTGATTTCTTTTTGTTTCCAATTTAATTCAATTTAATATAACTGTTCTTTTGAAATTGTTTTAATTATTTTATTTTATTGTAATTAATTTAACTTATTCACTATGTGGCATACCTATATTTGACATCTTTTATTTATTAAGGATTTTTTTTTATCATATGTATTAGTGTAATTTATTTTATTTTGTAATGCATTGTTTAAATTTAATTATTATTTTGTTTCAAATGAACTAATGAATCTTTGTTAATCATGTTAATTTTTCATAGAGAATGTCGTGCATACCTATGTGATGTATTTGCACAGAATTCAACACCTATAACTTCCTGTTTTTTTTTTTAAATTGTAAATATGTCGTTGGTGTGCCTTACTTAATAAATAAATAAATCACAAAAACAATTTTTTGTAGCTCGCACATTGGCATGCAACTGTTGCAACAAAATATTTTATTTTTGCACTCAGTTATTATTTTCTATTTTTAACTGTTTTATAATACACTTGTTTTTTAACATTGTGCTTTTGGCTACATGTCATGTTTTGCATGTCGTGATTGCTTAGTATTTTTTATTTGTTCCTAGCCCAACATGGAGCCACCAAATAAAAAACCGCGTGTTGAGTGGACAGAAACTCAACTAAAGAAAGCGCTTCAAGCAGTAAATAACAGACAGATGTCTCAACGAAAAGCAGCTGCAGAATATAGCATACCAAGGCGTACATTAAGAAATATTTTTTTATTTTTTATTTTAACTGAAACAAGATCTTATAAGCAGCCAAAGTATTAATGATAAGTAAACTAATAAACTTAGTTTACTTATCATTAATCGTGTTGATTGTTTTCCTTTTTAGGTTTTTATTTTCTTATTTTATAGAGATTGATTTTTGTTATAGGTGTAACGCTCAGATACGTTTAAATAAAGATTTTGCTTTTAAAATTATACCTTAACTCTTTTACGTAAGGTATAAATTTAAAAAACGAAGTCTATAATAAGGAGTCGCTTAACTAACCACTAAATGTCTTTAGGTGCAGTAGTAAGTATATTTTATTAAAGGCAGGAGAGCCTAATTCAATACTTCCTATTTTAGCAATATAAGTTAAATTTGATTTTTAATACTCCTAACAAGGCCCATGATTAAATGTGAAAAAATCCATGACTGATAAAATAACTGATTTATGAATATTTTATTACATACTATTGTGATAAATATCTACGTACGTCACATAACTCAATTTAGAAAGTTATTTTAGTTTTATAGCAATTTTCATTTTTTATTGATTTAACATGGCCCACAGCCAAATTTTGGATTGTTTTTTTGAGTTTTTTGAATATTTTTAAATTAAAACTACATTTCAAAATCAGTAAACGAAGAATAAAGTGTTAAAAATGTCGATTAAGCATACATTTATATTGATATACTTTGGGCCTTCTTGAGCAACCACCTCTCTATGATGGTCCTCAGCCTATGTTTTTAAAATTTGTATTATTTCTGTAACAATTCAAAAAACATTGCGATTTATTTTTATTATGATTCAATTATTAAACAAAAGACAATTCTATGGAAGGTTTTTCTTTATTTACCCCAACAGATCCATTTTATAAGACTTTGAAATTAAGCGGGCCTTCAAGGGTGCCCTTACCTTATTACTTTAAAATCATAGACTACTTATAGGTTTTCCTATAATCTATACGTGAAAACTTATTATTTATTAATTTTATTACATGGAGGACTTTGGTACAGCTAATAAAAACATACAAAAAAGGAAACCATGGTACCCAGAAAGCCAATAAAAAATCCTCACGTAAAAAAAATAATAGTAAAAAATAAAACAAAATTATGGTGTGAGCACAAAAAAAGCACACCGCTTTAAAAAACTAACAAGCAATATAAATAGGTACTTGCGTTTACAATGACTGAAATAAAAGAGAAAATAATAAAAACAATCTAAATATATAAAACTCAAAGGTGACTGACTGACTGACATAGTGATCTATCAACGCACAGCCCAAACCACTGGAGGGATCGGGCTGAAATTTGGCATGCAGAGTATCGCCTTCAGAGTCATTCAAGGTTGTAATACATGCAGATAAAAAACCACGAAGAGAACACAGAGGCAGATTTAATGCACCAACGGCAAATGAAGTGGCTGTTGTATTGGTAGATCAGCATTTTAACCGAAGAGACATCATCCTCGAAAGCCGAAGTAACTCACTTCAGCGTATCAGTGAGATACCTACATCGAGCTTATGAACGCGCTGCAGTACCCGTTGATGTTTTGCG
>NDFZ01004433.1:59486-87489 GCA_002192655.3 Mamestra configurata
CACAACTAAGTTGCTCTTGAAAAAAAACAGTCTCTGCTGTAAGTTTTTATTCATACAGAATAATATTTGGTAGATGAATACGCAAAAATAGAAACTGAAAGACTAAACTACATTTAAAAAAACAATCAAGCCAAATTGCGCGCAGATAACTTTTTTTTTTTCTAATTTTCCCCCAAGAAAGTGAAAAGCTTTTTTTTATGGTTCCGTTTTTCCACACAGCGGTTCAGAACCCCAAAAACGAGTTTGTAAATAATAAATTATCCACAACCAGAAAATCGACGCTCTTTAAGTCTTACCTCTACTTGGTTCATGAGTCCCTGGTAATTCACCGTGGAGATATAAATCATGACATAACTCTTTATCAGGAAAACTGCAAACAAAAAAATAATACCAGAAGGTGAACAACAAGATTACCTACATATGTGTAAGAATTTCTTAAGCCAAAAAAATGGTTAATGGTACCTACCTAGCGTAAAAACCATGAACAGTTCTGCATACACGGTGACAACAGAGTGAATCAAGATCTCATCTGGCTCGGTAGAACGGAACATGGTGAAGCCGGTCCCTGAAAGTTGGTATAAGGAGTTTAACTTGGTGGTACCTACGATGGAAGTAAGTACTTAACCCTTTAACCGCCATCGTCGTAATATTAGGTACGGGTTTTAAGAATAATACACTACGCGTTACGAACGTAATATTTTGTCATTAAAAAGTTAAAATTTCACGCAGACTTGTACCACATACACACTTATGAAACTCCTGATGCTAAACCGTCAACTAAACTCATTCAAATTTAATAGTTTTTTAACGATACCATTATTTATTTAAAACTCAATGAGATTAAGTGAAATAATAATTATTTAGAAATCAAAAAAGAAAAAAAAATATCGACTTATTCCAGAACGTCACTAGTGCAGGCGATCCGAGAACGCCATCACCAGGTGATCACCGTAATTTTACGTGCGTGCGGTCCAAAGAGATTCAAGGTCAAATCGCGCGCCATATTGTTGTCAGTCGCCAAAGCGCCGTCACCGTGAAATCACGTGAAAGCTGTAAAGCTCTGCATAACTAGTGTTGTAGATGCCTACTATAATTATCGAGAACTAATTGCAACAAAACTAAATAAAAGCTTGTTAAAATGCTGGAAGACGAAGAGTTGGGTATTAAATATTTTGGAATCGAATAATGAATTACTTACTAAGTGACGACAATTCTACAGATATATGGTACCTATTGATGATGATATGATGTTGTACCCTCATTCGCGCTGAGTAAACGTATCGGCTGTCCATAGCCACAGCAAAACATATCTACATTAATTGTCACGGTCCGTCAATTACTATGAGCAAACGATAACGACTGACAGTGTCTGGCACGGACTTGGTGTGTACGAAAACTTTTGACAATGCCGTCTATCTCTAGCGACCGCGGCGGCGTCTCCGTGTTCTGTGTTCTCTACAGTAGGTAGTGCACCATAAAGTTTAAACTCTCACCGAAAAATGCGGAGATAGTTATGATGAAAGCTTTATTGTATCGAGTTCGTATGTTGCGACTGATCAAGTTCTCATCTTCGTTGATGCTCATGAAGTAATTGTAGTTAGTCGGCATGTTGCCTGTCCCTGTAAGATGAAAGAAGGAAGGAATCATGGGGAGAAAAGACAGAAAGAAAGACAGAAATCAAGTTCTCATCGAAGGCGTGTTCTTCTTTTGTGTCGATTGACTCAACTTTTCAAATTTTGTTTAACCAAACCAAACCGGTAGGTTTGAGGCGAATTTGACCGCTCTATCGTTAGAAAAGTTCAGGTCCTTGGACGAGCAGGTGGTTGGGCATACAGGGCAGGATAGTGGTTGGGGCATAAAATATGGTCGAGTTTGAGTCATCGTGGTGAAAGTAGCTAGACTCTACGAGCAAAGTCTCCTTCATCTTTGTATCGCTGGCACGAGAGTAAGTTATTAGATTTAGGTGCCCAAAATATTGCCAAGGCATTGGTGGTGGCAGCACATAGGTCACTACACACTACTGGTAAGTAAGCAGGGTTATACTGACAATAAAAGATGAAAATGACCGGCAGGTACATGAGGCAGGTGCACAAGTGCGCCGTGATCACGAACAGCGCCGCTAGTCGGACCAGGCCGTGCACAATGTACGACTCCGTGAATAACTGGAAACGAAACACATGTCAACGAGGCAAACGGAGTATGTGAGGATCGTAGCGGGTGGCGTTCTGTAGTCTCCACCTACATGGGTAACATACATTTGAAACTGAATTGTGCCAAGTTTGTATAAAACTTAATGCACAAACGTATAAAGGGATTTGTTAGTGAAAATTTTGAACTTTGGACCCGGAGTCGCCAGTGGAACTGTCGAGCGTGAGATCTTTGGTTCGATTCACAATTCGGGCCAAGCTTACCTAATTGGGTTTTTTATTTATGTATTATAGGTATTATTAAATCTTCATGCAACACACAGGTAAACGTTACAAAGGCAGACTTAATGCCTTAGGCATTAGCTACCAGTCAACCAAAAGTGGTGGAGGGATACTCAATACTCGATACTTTTGTTGCATTCCACATGTAGGTATTCTAAAGTGGTAAAGTTATAATTATTAATAAAAAGGCACAGTAAAATGGGGTTAGTCCCGCTATGGTATGGTCCCGGTATGGCACCCTCTTAAAATACCTATCAAAAAGTCCCGCTATGGTACCCATCTTTTAGATCTACGTTAGACAATAGAAGGTACAACTGAAAAGAAAAGTGTATCTATAAATAAATACTTTTAGGAGTGTATCAATAAAACGTCTGTTTGCGATATTAAATCAGTCTTTTATTAATTCAAAATATTTATAAAAAAATATCAAACAGTAAAACGAAATATTAATTGCAATGTAATTTTTAAAATAATCAACAATATTAATTACCAATAATCAACAATAAAAAAAAATATAAAAAATCCACATCTCAGAAAAGTATTACTGTAAATATTATAAACTACAAATAAAAACAACATCCAGACATAAATATTAGTTACAAATAATCAACATTGAGAAAAGGCAGTAATTGTAAATTTATATAAACTACAAAAATAATCAACAACCAACTAGACAAATATATTAATTACAAATAATCAACATGGAGAAAAAGGCGCAAATTGTAAACATAAACTACAAAAAATAATCAACATCGAGAAAAAGTATTAAACATTTTAATAGGCTAAAAACAAAATTAAAATAAACTATTTTTTTAAATGTTCTGATCGAAATGTTGACTTTGATATGTTAATCAGAAAATCACCAATGGAGATAGCTTTATTTTCGTAACTTTTTGTTAGCTTTTGAATCTGGCGGTCGATTTCTATACTTGTTCTTTTTCTTGAATTTATAGGTGATCTTTTTAGTCGAAAGCTATAACAAAAATCATCAGTTATTTAAGTTAAGCTATATTTTTTTCAGTAACCGTCTGTAATAGAAGGCGACAACCAATAATATCTACCAAAATAAATAAAATCAAATCCATTTTCAAATTCTTCTATGTACTCGTATTATGTAAAAAAATATATATCTGCTTTTAAAAATATTATATCTGCTTAAAAATATTGTCTAAAAAATACAACTTACTTGGCTTGTTTTATATCAAAGTGACATGTGTCGTTGCCAATTGTTTGCAGAAACAATAATAAACTGGGATTTTTTCCAATAATTTTGTTGAATCTGCCATTCCATGATTCCGCCAAGTTAGTTGTTCTATGGCGTTCATTATGGCAACACCAAATGAGGTCTGGATATTCAAGCCACTGAGTGACAAAATAGTCATTGAATTTGGTCATAGCTTCATCGTCGAAACTGAAAAAAATACTTATTAAACGTTCGTACTTGTAAAGCAATGAAATTAACAGGTCCTTACTGATATTGTTGTTCTTTACTTTTTTGCCATATAATTAGAGTTAAGTACTCAAACATCATTTTGGAAAGTAACCAAGATATTATACCTATTTTCCATTATATGCAGCCAGCCGTCTTCAATATCTTGTTTTGGCAAAAACGCCAAGCCTATGCATTGCTTAACATGGTTCGAGGACTCTTCGTGTTCCATGAGATTTAAAGATTTCGCTTTTTTGATAACGTTCTTTTGAAAATGTACGTTACATCCATTTATTTTGATATCAGGAAAAATCTTCGCTGCTGCATTTATTACTCCTATTTCATAATCGAAGGTAAATTTCGATGGACGCCATTCAGGCAAAGTTTGTTTAATCAATTCGAAAACTTTTTCATAAGTTTTCCCTTCTTTGTTTTTTAACAGAATATAAAATAATGGTGCTACATTCGTGGATAACTCAGTGCTTCCCATGTCTCCATGAATGACATAAACTTGTTCGAATGGGTTTGGGCAGCCGTCGAAAGTGCCATCACCAAAGTAATGCGTTACACATTTTATATATTCCTTTACTTCTGTCGAGGAAAATATAATTATTCGATTACAGTCTTCATTACAATAATCAGCCAATACATACTTATTAAATTCTTCTGGTATTATAATTTCTTCCACATTCTTAAATTGTGTTTTTGGTACGTTCAACGACTTATTTCGGTGTCTGTATAATACTGTTTTTAATTTTTTATAGTCAGGAACATTTCCTGTAAGGTGTAACCCTTTGTCTTTTAAGTTACCCATGTGTTTTTCGAAAATTTTCTGTACTGATCCGTAATTTGAATTTACTTCTTTTTTGCACTCACTTATAGCCATTTGAACTTCATTGTCTTCAAAATGTGGCACGCACTGATCACTGTGTTTATAATCTTTAATTATTGTATTATTGGTATTCTCAATAGTTATATATCCACTACATTTAATACTATTTCTCCTATTTACACAATGCCAAGTACTTGAATTTTTATTTTCTCTGCGTTTAATATATTTATGTCCGGCACGTAATAAAGTTTTTCCACCGCGTCGACTGTCAATAATTATTAAATTTACACCACGTGAACTACTTGACCCAGACATTGCAATAGATAAACTAACAAGCTATCCTAATTACTCATATCGCAAAAGTACAGCTGCAAATAGCAAACTAAACCCGGAATAATACTGTCTCTCTCTATTTTCATAAAAACAAAAGGGAAGAGCTAGATACGAATTCGAGGAAGGGCTCGTCTCTATTGTTTTACGAAAAAACCGGTTGGTCAGGTAACTACCTGAAGTGAAACGACAATTACCGAGCGTGATTTGTTTAAAAAATAGTATTAATAAATATTATCTTGCTTAACTATAATAGTTAAGAAAAGATATTTTTTATTAATACTATTTTTTTCTTAACGCATTGTATAACTTTTCTTTACAACAGTACCAAAAACTGAAGGGTACCATAGCGGGACTTTTTGATAGGTATTTTAAGAGGGTGCCATACCGGGACCATACCATAGCGGGACTAACCCGTAAAATGAGTGATTTAGGAGAGAGGAAATATTTGTTAATTATATAACATTATATTAATTTATTTTTATTTAAATTTACATTTTTAAATATTTATTTTTATAAAAACAGTTGTAACAAAAAAACATTAGAAACATAAAAATAGTAGTCCGCCGGTGTCGGGAGCAGGGTCCAAGTTACCGGTGGTTAGGGCTCCAGAGAAAGGAACCTCCTCACAATACGAGCCGTATCGAGGAGTATTATAATTATTATAATAAAGGTGCTTTAATGTAAAATATAGAAAGGTTTTGAGAGGTAACATGTGGGTGCATCAAAACAAAGAAAATTTTAATGGGTAAAAAGTATATAGGTAGTAAGGTAAAGTTTTTTTCATCATAATCTCAGTAGCAGAGCTACGAGGTTTGTATTTGGTACACAAGTAGATACACCACGTCCACGTCTTTAAGACTGCAGTTGTGATGGATAAGTTCAATTGTATGAAGTAAACAATATATCATCGTGAAGACTTACTCTCATGAAGATCTTGGAGTCAACAGTGACGGTGTAGATCCTGGCGACCCGGAGCGTGGACAGCACATGCGCGATGAGGATGTACCGTGCACCAGCTTCGAATTTAAGCAGGAAGTAGGCCAAGGGCAAGCAGGATGCCAGGTCCACGAGGAACCATCTACGAATGTAGCGGCTGGAATCATTTTGTATGTTTGATATTGTGTGACGATGACGATTACCTACTCTTACTGACGTGAACTATTTTTAAGAATATCGTGGCGGATAATAATATTTTTTATTCAGACAACCATTTTAAATTGTTAGTTGGAACTTAAAATTATGTTAATATCTAATAACTAAGAGAGACTTAGTCCTCTGGGTGAGGCTCCACACCATTGGGCCGTCTAACTTGTGGCCAATTAGTTTCAGGATGCTGTTACTGCTCACTCGCAATCTGCTGAATAGGCGGGGCAGATGACTGTGCTTTCCGTAGCAAATGATTACGACATTCATTCAATGTCGTAATGCCGCTTCTGCCAGCGGCTTCGCCAGCGCGCATGTCGAAAATCATACGAACATACTCCCGGGGTAAAAATTTGCCTGTGTGCTATTCCAGACTATAATCTATATTTATATAATCTACCCCAAAATGACGCCGCTAAGCCGAACTCCGTATCCCAAAGGGGATTCCCCTGGCGAGTGGTCATTTAGTTTAATTTAGTTTGTAGCCTGGCTGGGACCACAGGATAGTCCGGTTAAGCAGTAACCAGCCTTAGTGTGCTGAACTGCGAGTGTTAATCATTATAAAAAAAAAGTAATCTATGCCTTTTATTCAGTTCGTCCGTGCAGCCGTTCCGGCCTGATTGAGTAACAGACATCCGTCCAAAACTTAAAAAATAAAATAATATGTCCTTATTCCGTCTAGTAGGAATTAGGCTTAGTGGTTAGAGCTACATTGAAGTTGAAAGTGACTGTGGTCGATCTTCACATCAGCCGAATCACATCAGCCGAGAATGACATCTACTGCTGGACATAGGCCTTCCCCAAAGGGAGTGATTGCCATAATCGCCACGCTTGGCAGGCGGGTTGGCGATCGCAGTGTAGCTGTTGCAATGCACAGAGAACGCTCATTCTCTGGTGAGTCCCTTAGTCGGCTCTTACGACACCCACGGCAAGTGATGGGATGGTGCTATTCTTTTACGTCCGACACCATACAGGACATCCTCTGACCTTAGCAAATCTCAATCTTACCAGAAGATCATTTTCCTGCACATAACAACGTAGGACTGCTTCTGAACAACGTATCCCGTATTGAACTTGATGCCAATATCGACGAGGCAGAGACAGTTGACACCCAGCAGCACGCGGTCCAAGAAGTGGATCTTCTGGTGTTCCATCGGCTGGATGATGAAGAACAGCCGGAAGGTCGACAGGCCCATGTGTGAAATGTTCACTGCTATCATTATAGACATCCAGAATAAGCTGCAATACATTGAAATGGTAGCTGTATCATGTTCTATTCTGAATTTCCTAAACCATTCATCTAAATAGTTCAGGATCAGATGTAACCACTAGTTCAGAATAATCTGTGAAGTGCAGACTTGCATAGTAGATCTATCTTATTATGTCTTTGGCGCTTATACGTCGAGAATCTATCACATCACATTTCTCTTCATCAAGAACCATGATTTTTTTTTGTGATAAAAAGTACCTAGTAGAATATGACATTCAACGATAGTGTAGCTTCAGTAAAAGGATTTTCGTTGTCAGATCAGTATTATTCGGTATTATCTCCCACAAACAAAAAAAAAACTTGCTCACTAGTGTATTAGAAGGGCGTCATCCATCATCTATAACTATGAAATGTACCTGAACAAGCTAAGAGGGTGTATGCAATTCCCTCCATCCTCGAGCAGCTGTCTTTGTCGCTCGGCGACCACGGCCGAGTAGCTACGGAAATGCTCATACGTCTCCGGGTGGTGCTGGTTGAGCTGGCCCAGCTTCCGCAGCCTACGAACCGCTTTCCCCATGTTAGTTGTCTTTTTGGGCAACATACTGTCAGAACCTTTAAGAGAAATCTTTTTTTAGATATTGCTATGATGCTTGCTTAATGCTGGGGAGATAAGCCAACTAGGTACGAGTTAGGTAAAGTTAGTCATTTTTTAAATATTTTTAATGAAATCAATCGATCTCCTCGCGTCGGTTGTTCTAATTTTTTTTTGTCTCGCGGATTGTATAAGAATACCCAAAGAATTCGCCATTTAGTCCTATTTTCGGCCATGTGGTTGGCAGCGCATAAAATCAATAGCCTCAATCAAATCTTTTTCAACATATTTTTTCAAATTCTGTGAAACTAACGAATTATGGTGCTGTTATCAGTCCATTGCATAGGTAAGACAAACCGCCTGCTTGAACGCGTTTAGCAACCCCAGAGTAAAACTTAGATAATTAACAGATTCATCAGGGTCTAGTTGTCTAAAAGCAATGGTGTAATCTATACTAATATTATAAAGCTGAAGAGTTTGTTTGTTTGTTTGTTTGTTTGTTTGAACGCGCTAATCTCTGGAATTACTGGTCCGATTTGAATGATTCTTTCAGTGTTGGGTAGTCCATTTATCGAGGAAGGCTATAGGCTATATTTTTTTTTTTTCAAAATTAGGGATCCGTAATAAAATTGCTATTTTGTAACACAAGGTGTAAAATCAAAAACCTTTTTTTGCGTGCGCTGCAAAAACTATTGACAAAAGAACAAAATGATGTACTACGGGTTAGAAGATCCCATTAAGACCTACAAAAAAGTCCGCGAGAACATATATCTAGCTATCATGGTTTAATCACAATAACCCATTTTGTGTTCAAAATAATTATTAAATCGTCTAAAGAAAAAAAACTACGTTAAATACGTATCGTAATATTAATCTTTATCGAAATTAAGCATTATGTTATCAAGAGTATTTATGTAGAAGTAAAATACTTTTTGTTTCATCTCAATCGGATATTTCGTTTAAAAGTTATCACGTGTGTAAGATGTTAAGAGTTGGTACCTATTAATGAGTTATGGGCCATAGAGTTTTTTATCAACATAAAATCCTGTAATAATCTTTTTCGAAATATATTTGTTGATGATTGTAAGTATAAGATCTTTGAAGAGTATAATAAATACATTTCTAAAATAACTCTGCTAAGGAAATCCACGCGCGCATAATGTTTTGAACAGTTCTGAAGACATTGATAATTGCATTAACTTCGGTAATGGTAGTTGAAACTTCTAATACAATTAAAGGAGTTTTAATCTAATAGAATTGAAAAACGCCCCAATTTTTTGGGTAACGTAATTCCTCCAAACTCACGAGATTCAACGAATCCTAAATTTTGATTCTAATCTTGAAAATTAAAAGCAGAATATTTTTAGTATTTATTTCCTTTGGGCCAAGTTCTTTTGCAATTGTATTGAGTGCTTTTATCATTTGTATGCTCAGTATTCCACAATCACCAGTAAATTCTATAAAGTTCAATGAACTTATTTGATCTTTATTATGAACTTTATTATAGCAATACAGAATAAAGCGAAATAGTGATACAAAAGCGGCTTTCAAATAATTCTCAAAGAGATATTAAAAAGTGATCAAATTAACACAAAGGGCTCAAAACAGCTATTTTATAGGAACTAGCACTAACAAGTCTAAAGCAACTTGGGAGGTAACCAATTCTATGAAATTTAATATTCCTAAAATGATAGCAAGACATTTTAATGATTATTTTATAGACTCAGTTCAATCGAATGCCGATAATTTGCGAATAATACTCAAACAGACACATCATCAGGATTATATATCTAATCTATCTAAACTAATATTATAAAGAGTAAAGATTAGTTAGTTTGTTTGTTTAGAATTAAGGTTGATAATGTACATGTAAACTACACTTCAAATTACTCAAATCGGACCTTTCGTTTTAAAGTTACGACGGGCATAAAAATGGTCTAAGTAAGAAAAATGTTACGGTTTGAGCGAACTGGGGAGAATCTTAACGCTTAGTCCGATGAAGCTGAAACACGGCATTAATGTTTTGGATAAAAAAAGAAAAATAACAAATATTTGGATTTTTCGATGCTCTAAGTAAGAAAAATGTTGCGGTTTGAGCTAACTGGGGAGAAACTTAATGCACGGCATTAATGTTTTGGATAAAAAATTAAGAATAACAAATATAAGGGGCGAAAAGGGTTGATGAATTTTTCAGGGGAGGACATAATTGCTTACTTCAATTTACGTGGAAATTGGAATGAACAAGCTAAAAGTGGGAAATTTGAAACAGATCTAACAATGTTTACATAGTCAACCTCTGGCGGGGTGAACGGGGTGAACTGGGTGGATAGTAGGCTGATCCTGAGACCGTTGAATGGATATCGTAGTGCTTAATTTTCCAAAACTTACCTTTAAAAAGGGTTTGAGGGGGCTTTGAAGTTTGTGGAGTAACTACTAAATCCGCGCGGACGAAGTCGCGGGCGAAGTGCTAGTAAGAGATATGTACAGAGGGGATAATGCAGTGTCTTATGTCACGTGCGCCATTTTGAATCCCGAAAGCAGTGAAGGATTCGAGAATCAACTCCCGAGCGTAGCGAACTAGTTTATAGTTTTACTCACTAGCGAAGCGAGGGAGTCAACACAAGAATCCTGAATGCAGCAAGGGATTTAAGCTAACCCTAAGCAAAGACACGTTACCTTTATCCCTGACGAGCATACTCTATTTAACTATTTTCGCACTAACTGCAAGCAAATTGTGCTCAAGCAATGAAGAGAGGTGGCTGGCCGCGAGCGGTGCACGTTTGCTCCCGTCGCTAGGAGCAGGTCGCGCATCCAAAACTGTGCCCCCGGCTACCTGTATACTGTATGAAAATAAGGACCACGCGACAGCACCTCATAGCAGCAGAGGCAGATCAGCGCCGTCGCAGGCAAAAATCACGTAGGTACTTTAGGTTAGGTTTGCACGACATAATTTGACGTTTTCGTGCAGGTAGTGTGAAAAGTAAGTAAATGAGGTGGTGAGACCTTGGATAGCTGATTATTGTAAAAAAAATAACAGGATATTACCGAGGTTTAAATCGCAATTGTGTTTCCTGCGCGGCATTTTGAAGTTCTGTTTAAGGACAGAAATGTATTTGTTATGTCTTCAACAAAACTTTTTCTGATTACTTAGACCAATAAGAATTGGGATCCAAGTAGTCTGAAAAGCTTTTATTTTTGGGAACACTTAATTGGGGAACAAAATAAAAGGCAGTTTCCTTAAACATTATTTACCATAGATGATACACTATGCTGTTTACTATGATCAAACATGGACACTTGACATTTTGTTCTTCTTGTTTTGTGGTTTTGAGTCTCTATATTGGCTATTCCAGACACGTTTGAAACTTTTTGCAGTATATTATTTAAGATCGTTACTGGATCCTTAAAGGCCTGCTACACGGTCGGAACTAACCACCAACAAAGGGCACTTTGGTTGAGTTTGCATAAAAATTGACCGTCAGACGTCGGTTTACCCAACGACCTTGGTCGCGAGCGCATCCCTCACTACCAAGGACTAACAGAGGGCATTGAGTCGATGGTCAAGTTTAGTCAAAAAGTAAGTTAGTATGTTGTATCTTTTTAAAATACTTATTGTGTAAAAAGATTAGCTTAGGTTACATTAGTGTTATAAGGCTGGTTTCACAGCTGTACGGGAGTCCCGTACGGCCCGTATGGGCTCCCCGAACGGAAACACACGTGAGGTGCTAGAACATTATTTCACAGCGACGCGGATTGGCCCACCGCGACCCACTTCGAGTAGAGCCCGTATAACCGGAATGTTACCGTATCGTAATTAACCCTCGTTTTAGAGCACTGCGGGCGCTTTCCGTACGGGTCTCCTGTGTAAGGGGCGGTCCGTAGGGGTCTCCTGGACAGCTGTGAAACCAGCCTAATAAAATAAAACAAATTATAAATGCAGTATTTTATCAGGTTTTATAATACATAAATATTTGCACTTACAAATACGAGTATCTCAACATTTTTAAACATCAATTAATACATTATTTATTACATTGTTCATTTCTTAATACATATTTGTACATTGTCTATTATAGTTTTTATCTCCGGAACTGCGTATTCGCGAACTCTGGACTGAAGGGAGTAGCGTTGAACCCAAAGTTGTTCTCATGATTTGCTATTGGGTTACGGGCACTGGCCTGGAATTTGAATAAACAAACAAGAATTAAAACAGATTATTAAGTAAATCGGTTAAAGATTCGTGATTGGCGCAATGTATGTAAGTGCCATAAAAAAGCCATCTTTGCAGTTTGAAGATCTATAGCGTAGGTCAAGTCTAAGGCCGTACTGTTTCCTCCTGCAAGAAAATCGCAAGTTTAATAATATTGAGGGGCACGATCGAGCGTTTGATCATATTACACTTCGGTAGCCTGTAATGTAATGAAACTTGCATATGAGCTGGTTGCAGGGTAGACGTGGTGGCCTAAATCGTGTTTCCGGGATTTAACTTGTGCTTGACCAAATTTAGTCTATGCCAAGAATGGCTTCTTTAAGTTTGACATTATTATGTATGCTTACCACTCCAGGGTTTTCAGCATCGAGGTCCCGCATGGATCTGTCGTCTTCCGGCGGGAAGTAGTCGCTCCTGAACTGCGGCAGGTCTTCGATGCCGATCAGGTCCGAATCATTAGACACCTCGCTGCAACGGAGGAATTTTATGATGAAGTTAATTTCGTATGAAATGAGACATGAGACTTCAATGCGGTCCCAACCTCAGCTGAATCATGCGTTATATGACTGGACTAAAATTTATTATTTTTATTGGAAATATTTATATTGGTTTAAATATTAATTGTTATTTTTTAGTTTTGTTTTAATTGTACCATCATTTGATCAAATGGATTTAAATAGATGATTATTATTATTAAGAAGAAGCTCAACCAAGATAGTAATAAATAAGTAATGGAAGGAATGAAGTGAGACCTTTATCCAGGAGTGGGACAGTTCATGCTGGTAAAAATTTAAGAGGATTTTCAATCAAATATGTTTTTTTTCATAAACATAGCGGAAGAGCTCTCACCTTATCGCATCAAAGTCAGGGGCTTTGATAGTTTCGTTCCAGATAGGGTTGGAACCTTCCACGGCATGTTTGTTGGTTCCGGGCGCAGCCAGCCCGATGCGGTTGAGGTTGGACTCCACAGAGCTGTACTTGGTCATCGATAGAGCCGCGATACGACGGTTGAGCCTGATGGAAAGAATTTACTTGAGAGGGACAACATACAAAACATCAATAGACACACAGACACACATCAAGCTACAAAAGTCTGTCAAATTTCTTTAATAGATTGAAGATTGGGAAAATTTGATAGTTTCGGGTAGCTTCATGTGCTGGCGTCTATACATAAATTTAATGTGTCTTAAGCTTACGTCGGAGTACTCGCGATGAGCCGTAACTTAAAACATGTATAAATTAAAAAAGCTGAGTGTTAACTGAATTTTGGTGTAAACCATTTTGGTTTAGTGTGTTAATCGATTTAAGAGGTAAGCCTATAAAAATCTGAAGTCAGCCTAATTAACCACAAAGTTTTCCTAAAACAAAATGTGTCACACTTGTTCGAGTGTCCCATGTGCCCTTAAAAATGAATGCGACTGTTCCTCAAAATCTGTTCAAGGCTTACCATTGACTCAAAAAGAAGAAGTAGAACAAAGTTTCCTGATGATGACGGTGGTCGAAATCAAAGTCAAAGATGGCGGCTTTCGTCTCGCCACCCTTAAAGGGAGCGAGCGCATTGTCCACGCGGGCACGTTTCCCTAATGGAAGCGTGTAAGAGCTATATGAGCAATAGTTTCGTAGGTATACTCACGCGCGGTTCCGGATGATGAAAGTGACGAGCAGCACGAGGCACAGCAGCGCCAGGCCGGCGGCGATGCCCGCCAGCACGTACACGGCGAGCGCGTTGTCGCCGCCGGGCACGGTGGGCGCGCCGCCCGCCTGCACGTCGCTCAGCGACAAGCGCTCGTGCCACAGCCGCGTCTGGATCGTGCGCAGGAGCTCTGTGTCATCGCGGAGTCTGAAGACAGAACAAAGTTTGTTAACAGTGGAAACTTGGCGTCTCAGGAAGCCCTGTGTAAGTTCCAGTTTTACTTTTAATTGCTATAATATTGTTAGAGTCGCTTGTGTCTCATTTCAAGTGCAAATGAGACACAAGCGCGTTGGGCGATATGGATCATGAAGTCACGACACATCTGTATGTGTGAATGACAGTAAATCTGGCGATATTTGGAAGAATGTAAGTTTGGGTGTGAAGTAATGACTTACTCAGTAATAGCTTCAGAGGCCACAGGCAAGTCGTCTTGTATGAAATGCGCCCTGACTTCCGTCGAGGTCTCGCTAGGGATGCCGTTGGAGTCGGTGGCGGGCAGCGTCTCGTCGATGTTGCATGTCATTTCAAACACATCGGAGAATGTGTCGGCTATCTGTTGAATAATATTACGGGACATATTATTTTCAAACATGTAACCAAAACGAGTGCGCCACGCGGAGTAGTTTGTGTATAACTACAGTGTCGCACACAAAACAACATCCATATTTTCTTTTTCTCTGAGCCGTGAAGATGACTGATTGCCTCCGAATTAGTACCTCGCGAAACAGTACTCGTCTACTCGATTCATATTATTACAAAGCAAGTAATAGTTGTGCGGTTGAATTTTGATATATTTTGCATAAATAAACGCAGAGCATCGAACCAAGTGTGTTGTCATTGTTTGAAAGCCATTTCCCTGTCCACACGACATCAGGATCAGATTCAAATATAATAAATCCTGACGTAGGATACATTATGTAACGACTGCAATAGGTTTCTTATAAAATACAACATATCGATTTTTTTGCAGGTCCCTGGTTAACTAATAAAGGTGGTGAGTCTGATAGACGTTGCAATAGATATTTTAATACTCACAAAGTCCTGGTGTTCCCTGACGAAGTCCTGTGGGTTGAGGAACAGGAAGTACACTCTGTTGCGCGAAGAGATCAGGTACACCTTCACTGCTGAGTGGCCTTGCGCCCCATCTGTATTAGAAAATAATTTTATTTGTAAGTCGACCTCTTAAAGAACACCTCGAATACACGTATTTCACAAATGGCCCACCAAACACGACACTCTTCAGGTCGGAGGATCGTCCCTTTTCATTGGCGGTTTGCGGGACTTTACACCTTGTTTGCATACCTCTATAAGAGGATCTACGGAATTGTTCAAGATAAGCCGAAGAAAAGAAATAAATATCTATACTATGCAGTGCTGCTTTTGGTGATTGTGTCATTGTTAAAAGTATCGTTCTTTATTAAGTCCCAATTTCAGATGATTATCAGCCTATTGCTGGTAATCATCTGAAACTTGCCTCCTGTATAAAAGTGGGCCGCAATCCACCAGGCGGGTCCAGTGAGTGTTGGTTGATTACATATTTAAAGGGTTTCCTACAAAAATAATGACATCTTACTTGTATCAGTCGCCACGACATCAAACTCGAACATGCCGTGCATGGATGCAGTAGGCTGGATCTTTAGCACCAGCAGTCCGGTCACAGAGTTCAGCTCAAAAGCCTGTTCCTGGACGACTTCCAGTGTCGGGTCCACGACCATAGACTCCTTGTCTATCGCGTAGGTGATAGCTAGGCCATCCGTGTGCGTTGCCTGTACATATCGATTCAGTTTACAACTAATACAGTGGTACGGGCTCAATGTTCGTTTGAATGAAGCTGAAGAAAAAATTACAATAATCCTAAAATAACGTCAAGAGTAATTTCTTGTTAAAGGTTATGTCCTGAAGTTCCGAATTTATGTATATGCTCTCATGCCTTATTATTTATACTGGGATGTTTTTACAATGAGAAAGAGTCATGAAATACAAAATGGCGTATGTTTGCTTTACCCGAAACTCACGTCAGTAAAATACTTAACTATAAAAATTGGTTCACAAAAGACCAAGAATTAAATGATTGGTGGGAAACAAACCTGTACAGTTAGAAGTTGTCTGTCAACGACGTCGGCGGTTGAAATGCCGGCAGTGTAGATCGGCCTCGTAAAATGCGGCCGAGGATTTGCCTCGCGCACCTGAAACAAGGTACATAATTAATTTATGCTATAGCCTTTTAACCTTAATTTTGAACAACAGTATGGTCATTACCAAAGGACGTTGTACAAAAGACGCCGGTATCACCCTAACAAAGAACATTTTAACGCCTGGGTCGATAAGAGTCGCGTTCGATTGAGTAAACTATGAGACACTAATGCTCGAAAACTATGTGATAAGGAATACAGCCCTTGATTTACTTAGATCATACTTGAAAGACAGACAGGTTTGAGTTCATGTAATCGGCGTAAATTCACTTGGGTCAGAAATGACAATGGGTGTTCCTCAAGGCTCCATATTGGGCCCACTCCTTTTTTTAGTTTACTTAAATAGTTTGCCCCAATCGCTTGAACATCAATTATTTGCTGATTATAATTGGTATTTAAAATAAACCGACGGTAACGGTAAATGGTCACTCTATAAATCAGGTACAATATTGGTATACGGAAAAAACCTGGTACAAAATGAAAATATGGATTAGATCCACTTTACTAAAGTAGTGAATGTGACGTCCGCGTCATATTGCATGGAGAAAGTCTGGAGTTTATTTAGTCGGTTTTCCTGGGAATCAAAGGGACCTCGTATAAAATCTCTCGCAGTGTGGCTAAGCTCAAAGTGATAATGGTCAATCCTTACAGTGACGGTGACGGTGAGCGTGGAGGCGGACGGCGCGCTGGTGACGCCGGGGCTGTTGCTGGCCGCCACGTGCAGCGTGTGCGTCTCTTGTTCATCGCGGTTCAGTTCACCCACCAGGTACAACACGTTGCCGTCTAGGGCAAATTGGCCTCCTTCGTTGCCGTCTGCAATAATAGAGGTAATGTCAATTTGTTTCTTTTTAGGATCACTCGTGTGTCTGGCTGTCTGACTGTCCGTTTATCACAGCCAATTTTCTCCGTATATATTGGACAGATTCACTTGAAAGTATTTAGGTACTGTGACCCAAACATGGACTCATTTTGTAAATAAATAAATTTTAATATCTGGACACGTTTGCAAGAAAAATAAGAAAATTAAAACGTTTTTCAAACTTTACGTGTGATAAAGAAGACTCATGTGTGGGAAATATGTCGGTAAATGATCTAATCGGGACGCCGGCACCACCAGGCTTTCTACAAAGTCTGGAACGTTGTGCTCGACCGAAGCTGGCTGAGTTTAGTATGTTGGTGGCGATCGAGCACTAAACACATTTAAAAGCTATTGTGCGTTTCGTACACTTGTGTTGTGTACCTACTGTGTGAGAATATTGTTATTGTGGTTTTGAGTGCTGATTATAATTACATTTAAAAACAAACAGTTTTTTTGCGCAGTAACCAACACTTCCCATTGTATGCACACAGTAGTTCCAATATCATGGCTACCTAGTTCATCTCGTACATACCTATTTATTTTAAAATTATGAAAAAAACCATAGTCAAAACGCTCACAAAAAGACCTTTCAATTGATTTGTCACACAGTGCAGTTTGAAAAACTTTTTTTTTTTAATTTTCTTGTTTGTCCCCCAAAACTGACACCCTTTCTCAAAATTTATTTATTAACGTAACGCGTCCCTGTTTGGGACACAAAAGTTCATATGTCAATCAAATTTCAACCAAATCGGTGATCCTATAAGGGTTCCGTTTTTTTCCCAAAATTAATTAATTTCGAGCATTTATTTTTCATAGTATATATATAGTAAATAGTTGTGTCTTATAAGTCATTTGGAATTTCTTAATTAAAAAAGTAACATGTTGAAAATAAATTCGGAATCGCACTTGGTTTCACTAAATTGTACGGAATCTTAAACATTTGGACAATCTCTAGAAGGAATATAAAAATGTACTAATAAGGAAGGAAGTGTACTTACCAATGATGGTGTAGTAGATGACGTAGCAATCGTCATCGCACAAGATGTTCTTGGGGTCCTCGGCGGCGCGCAGCTCGTGTCGCTCCTGCAAGCCAGCCTCGAACTCTGCAATCATGGAAGTTATCGTCAGTGAAACTTTGAAAGAAGACGATGCTCTGCTGTTACTTATATTGATACTGTCAAACCTAAATACTAAGTAAACAATGTTTGCCAAGACGACGATACGAATTACGTCACCTAAATAGAGAAATCTTGACTTTATCTTCCTCCTTGTTCGTCTTTGCAAATTTTAATTTTATCTATGACTTGATAACTTTCAAGTTATATGTTCTTCGATTTAAAAGCGATAAATCTGCTTGCAAGACAAACGGCCGGTCTATTCTGTCAACGTCTCCCCGTGTAAACTTAGGTGAAGTGAGCATAAAGTTAACTGTCATTCCATCTTGTTTGCGTAGATTGCCAGCTCATTTCATGTTCACTTTACGTAAGCTTACACTGTATGGATGTTAACAGAATCGCACTGCTGGACCGATTGAAATTGAGGCACTGGAGGGCCTAAGTCCAGCAGTGAATGTCTGCCAGCTGAAATGATGTTGATGCTGAAGGGATGATGATGTGATGTGTTGTTGCTGGGGAGTTAGTTGCGACACTTCTTCTTCCCAGCTAAAACACTAGACGGTGACGGGCGGGGCGTTTTGGGAGACTGTAAATATTGACGTTCAAAAGTGCTGGCACTCAGCCTTATTTGAATTAATGACTTTTGATTTTGATGCGCATGATCTTACCAATAAAAGCGACCTCGTCGGTGTTGGGCTCGAACACGGGGTCTCCCTGCGGGATGAATACCACGGTGACGGTGTTGTCGGTGCTCTTGGGGCCGGGTTCGTCGCCGCTGTCTGTCGCGCGGATTGTCAACTATGCAACCAATACAATATTGTTAGTATAAATAACCTAAACCAATGCTAGGAAATACCGTTTTTAAGGATTTCAATCATATAATTTTATGATCCTTTTTAAGTCGGCGCCAAAAGCAAAATCAACAAAAAAGAACACCCCTGCCTCTATTCCTTCAAAGAAGCGATGCTATGTTATTTTCATAAAACGCAAGACAAGCCAGTTTGTCGGTTGCTATGACGTAGCTGTTGTGTAGGTAGCCATCGCGCTACGCTGCTACGGTTTCGTAGCCATGTCGTAGCAGCACCATTTGCTACGCCATTGCGTAGTCCTGCGGACGGGACAGTAAGGGTATGTACCTTGACCGTTATAGCTCCAGGAAAACGTTAATCGGAGGCCATCCATATATTTTTGAGATATTCCGAACCGCGTTCACAGGTTATGCAAAAATGTACAATAAAAAAAAAATGCAAAAACAAAAAAAAATATATACCTATAGCTATCCCATTTCATACAGGGATCAAAATACTCTATTTTTTTTTTTTTCGTCGACCTTAAAGGACCATTTAAGGTCGACGAAAGAATATAAGTACGACGAAATCGCCAGAAACTTTTCCCATATATTTCGGTAAGAGAATCAAACTTCTACATTGGCCAATAGGTGAAGGCTTACTTCGTTCCAATTGGTTCTAGGGATTGGCATCTCACTTGACCTAAGTTATCACGTAGAGATTGTTACGGTACGGTATGGTACGGTTAAACACCGGCCTCACGAAAAAGTTACTTTTAACCTAATTTATCACTACCAACTGCAGTGCGATTCTGTAAACCTCTCACCGTTTAAACTTAGGTGAAGTGAATATGAAGTGGGCTGTCAATCCATACAATTAAATGACGGCTAGAATTCACTTCATGCTCACTCCACCCAAGTTTACACGGTGAGATGTTGAGAGACTAGACCGGCTGTTTACTTAAAGTGTCACAACTGACCTCAAACTGCTGGAAGCCGTCAGGCAGGGGCCGCGTGAGCACGAGCATGGCAGAGTTCTCTCCGTCGTTCCAAATGTCGAAGTAACCCGCCGCTTCGTCTGGTGGAAACATAAATATTATTTAACGTATACATAATTATATATAGCTTCTGCCAAAATAAAAAACAAACTATCAAGATAACAAAAAGTGAGTCGTCACGGGCCGCCTGGCAGATGTGAAACATCGAAATTATTTTGTACAAGTAATATGCCTAAAAGAACAGATTACGACAGGAACTAAATATGACATAATGAAAAAAAAATACATATAGGCTGTATATAAAAAAAAATACATATACCATCGTATAGCGTGGCGACGCGACGCCACGGCATGCGTCGTCACGCCAACAATCGGTTTTACCCGCGGCTATAGATATTTCACATCACATCAAAAGCAGCCTATTTCTATATCTATATCAATATTGTATACATCAAGGACATGGCTATTTTCATATTTATGTCAACCAGAAGGAAGATATGTCAGTAGTATACGGATTGATATGAATGTAATTAACGGGTACCGCTCATTTAGTATAGGAATATTTGCTGTATTTACAAAAGCTATAACACTTAAATGGCATAACGTTTACTTCATCTAACAACATTTTACATAATTTTCATTTAATATAAAGCACAGTAAAAATAACAACATATGTTTTATAACAACACTTTCTCTAACGTTCATTTTGTATATTTTATTTAGTGTAGCGTTATATTGATCTATTTATCATTTTGTTTAACTATCATGATATAAACGCTGAACACGGATAGGTTAGATTCGAATGGGTGTTGGGAGCTAGAGTGAGCGAGCAAACTTAGCTCCCGTGATCCCATTCATGTTAAGTTCCTTAAAGCCCTGCAGACATAAACAGGAGCCTCGCGCGACGGGGCTTCGTCGACTTTCCCTGTTCACGACCGTAATTTAAGCCGAATTTACATTAAAAAAAAGTATATAAAATGATCATTAGGTTTAATAAATATTATAAAATATGGACATTATAACTTTTAATCATTAAATGAAATTAATATCTCTTGGATGTATATCATAAGTTGTTATAACATTAGATAAAAAATGAAAATTATACAAATCGAAATTATATAATTCGTTGTTATATTAAAATACTTACACACCCGTAATTAACAGGGTGAATTTTAAGGTAATTTATCAAAATCAAGATAATTTTGACTCAATTCAAGTATTGACTTTACCATTGTGTATTTTTAGGACCATTTGTATAAAAAACGAAATAAAAGAATCGGTTGAACTTTGTCTCTTAAGACATAGAATTTGTCGTTCCAAATTTTGATATATAGCTTGAATTTCAATATAGAATAAACTTACCGTCTCCCACTACCGAGAAAGTGACGGTTCCAGCGTGCAAACCATCTTCATCAGTAGCAGAAATACGGTCCAGAGGCCTCAGCTGCGCACCTGCTACTGACAGCTCTCCACTGACCACTGCACGATCCTGCGGGCATTATGTCAGAGTGAGACGGAGCCAAACAAGGCAAATAGCACCATCCCTTTCCACAACGGAATCTTAATGACATTACACGTAATGATTCGGCCATTGAGGATCACATCACCGCACCGAACTATGAAATGTGGTGGTAGGAGAGAATCCTTGTAGAACTGTGTGCATGAAGTTAAAATAAACGATGAAAGCAAAATATAGCAGGTAAGATTAAAGGACAAACTCAACTTCGTTGTTGAAAAAATGTTGTCCCATACATCAATGTACGTGACGATCAATTCTTCAACCGAAAATATGAGTTTATAATCGTAAAAAAAATAATATATGATATAACTATAAATTCCCAATTTTCTGACTTTTTCCTGTATTTGTACCCTAAAATCGATCTTCTTGCCAAATTTCATGAATCTAGTTCAACGGCCAGTTCCCTATAAATTTTGATTCCCTTGAGAGTGTCGGAAAATACGTTTTTTTCTGTGGCATAAACGGCCGTATCTTTTTTTTAAGTTAACTTAGAAGTTTGATTTTTTCACAGCTTCAAGAGGCTGTAGACTTGAGAATATCGTTTTTCAACTCGATATCTCCGCGCGTTCCCGAGATAAAGGGTCTTGACAGACAGACGGACGGACGGACAGCAAAGTGATCATATAAGGGTTCCGTTTTTTCTTTTGAGGTACGGACCCCTAAAAAAATGTTAAAGCTACCATTGTTCCGTAGCGAACAAAAGATTGAAGAAGTTATGTACTGTATAGCTATCTCTCTCTATCACGCTGGAACAGTTTATGGATTTTTTAATTTATAAATATACCATTTTAATACAATTGTATAAGGAATTATAATAAAGCGCTTGCTTATGGCATAGCATTACATGGCCTTTTATTGGAGATTATTTAAAGCACTTACCCTAGAAAGTCTGATGGGGGCTCCAGGTTTGGGGAACACGAACTGAGGCGCTTGGTAGTTGTATGGTCTGATGATCAACTGGTACTTCTCGCTGGAGTCTAGCTGGGGATCGCCGTGGTCAAACGCCTGAAAGATAAGGGCTGTTGGTTTGAGTGTCTCTTCCTTTTGTAAATATGGATATTGGGTTATATAATGAGCTAGGCCCAGCACGTGGCCAGCTCTCAATTAAAATCGCGTAAAAATAGTAATACATTACGTGAAGATATTTTTAGACGCATATTATTTTTATTTTCGTAGTTTAAATACTTTATACAAGGTAAAATCCATCTTATTAATTACTTTAGACTAGTGGCCCGCCCCGGCTTCGTCCGGATCTATATTTTTTTCTTTCTTAAGAACCTTCTCCTGACAATAAAAAACACAACAAAAAATGAATTAGCGTAATTGATCCAGCCATTCACGCGTGATGCCGTGACCAAGGGAAATACAGATTATTTTTTGTATATATACATAGATGAGGTAGGTATCTATTAAAAGAAAAACAGGGAAGTCTATCACTCACCCGTATATTAATTTCAAAGGTGCCCCAGTACCCTCGTAAATCCATAAGAGTTTCAAGCTCTCCGGTCTGGTCTATGCCTCTATCAGTCTCTATGGTGATGATGTCGAACAGGCGCGGCACTACAATGTCTCGGTCGGTGGTGAGGCCCAGGATCGCGTACGCAACCAGAGAGTTCGGGGTCCCTGGCTCGTCCCGATCCTTGGCCAAGATATCCGGTTCTAGACGGATGCCCTGAAAGGTTTATTTATGTCTGATTCTTAATCGGTTTTTACATGTAATTGTTATGCATGCATGATACATAACAATGTATATCGTGTAAAATGGTATTCAGCAACATACCGAAGAAGCCACAAATTCTGCCATCAGTCTTGCCAAGAGGTATCGTGTTATATAGTTACTGGATTGTGGAGGCCAGACAGACAGCCGCTCCTTGTACTTGTACTCAGTTGCATTTTATTATCAGTTAAAATAAAAACCAAATACCAAAATGATTATTCCGAGCTATTGAATTATTGCAACATATTGCCAATACAAAACATGACCAAACTTTCGATACTAAAATATGAATAAATTAAATAAAAAACACGTCATCTTAAATTAAAAACTTTAGCTAACATGAAAAATTTTACCTTACCAAATACAATAACACATATTGTATGAGAACACACACCTACATACTACCAAAATTAATACCGAACTTCCTACGGACATACAAAATATATATCTAAATATATCATCAAAATATATATGATGGTAGTATATACTTACAACCATCTTTAATTGTGCTTTATTAAGTAGATACTTAAAAACATTAGTAGAACGTAAAACTCACTATATCATCTGTATCTTAGTATTAATTAATAGTCTCAGAAATCATTATTCCCAACTCACTAGCAATATATAAGCCATCACAGGCTTCTGTGGTTTTAGTTTTATAATGACTTCTTCCGCTCTGGGTGGAGCGGAAGGGCGTGTCAGACTCTTACTGACTAAAACCCATCCGTGTTCCTTCTAAAGCCCTTTGCGTTCCAGGGCCGCGGTGACTCTTTCGAACGAATTCCGCAACCCTGGGAGGGTTATTTACCTCTTAACGTCTTGTTGGGACACGAGCAGTAGCCTATGTCCACATTTGATTCTTTATATCCTGGGAGCATTTTCCCTTACAATAATTTTCGAGTTTACGAGCCGAAGTTTCTAATAAGAACACATTGTTGACAGTTAACGATCGAAATCATCGACACGAACAACAAAGTGTCTCGCCTGGAGACGGACAAGTTCAAGCAAGAAGTGAAAATCTACGAGGACGCGGTCACCGGCGACAATGTCGTCAAGATCATAGCGTGGGCGTGTCAGACTCTTACTGACTAAAACCCATCCGTGTTCCTTCTAAAGCCCTTTGCGTTCCAGCGGTGCGGTGACTCTTTCGAACAAATTCCGCAACGTGTATTGTTACCTCCTTTGTTTAGCATAAAAGTTTGGTTATATATATTTTGATCATTAATTAAAAAAGAAATCTGATTACACTGTAAACTGACCCCAATGCATAGGCAGAGAGGATGGCAAAAAAGTGACTGGAGTAAATTGTTCTTTGCGGTATCCCTCTACACTAGTGAATCGGATTAATAATTATAATTATCTGATGCCACATCTATCACATTTACGCTAACATCTACAAAAAATCTACAAATGAAAGTCGGGATCAAAAGCTTAGCGTGTTTTCCGAGGCACGGAGGATTCCCGGTATGTTAAAATGGTCACCCATTTATAGACCGACCTCGGCATGCGTTGCTTAACCTTGAAAATCGACCCGTGCAGCTGATATTGTTTAGCCACGAGCTCCTCTCTCTAACACAAGGTAGGTTACCTTTTTCAGATTCTCAGAGATGGTCCAGTGGGGCACATTAGGTTTTGGCATCTCAGGAGCGTTGTCGTTGACATCCAGCAAGATCACCAGGACTTCCGCCTCGATCTGGTTACGGTTGCCGTCTATAAATGGACACATGATTCTGTAGCACCATTGATTAACAAACAGAGTAAACTCAGGAAAGGCCCGATGGTTATAATCATGCCGATGCATTAGAATCATGCCGAAGGGCTATAAAGATGCCAATGGGCTGAAATAATTCTGATGGTCTGTAATGACGCAGGTGGGCTATATTGTTGCCGATGATCTATAGCGATGCCGATAGACTGTTATGATTCTCGCGAGCTATTAGTGTTCTAATGGGCTTTAATAATGTCGATAGACTATATTGATGCCGATGGTTTATAATGATTCCGATGGGCTTTAATAATGTCGATAGACTATATTGATGCCGATGGTTTATAATGATTCCGATGGTAAATAATAATGCCGATAGACTATATTGATGCCGATGGTTTATGATGATTCCGATGAGCTTTAATAATTTCGATAGACTATATTGATGCCAATGGTTTATAATGATTCCGATGGTCTTTAATAATGTCGATAGACTACATTGATGCCGATGGTTTATAATGATTCCGATGGTAAATAATAATGCCGATAGACTATATTGATGCCGATGGTTTATGATGATTCCGATGAGCTTTAATAATGTCGATAGACTATATTGATGCCAATGGTTTATAATGATTCCGATGGTCTTTAATAATGTCGATAGACTATATTGATGCCGATGGTTTATAATGATTCCGATGGGCTTTAATAATGTCGATAGACTATATTGATGCCGATGGTTTATAATGATTCCGATGGGCTTTAATAATGTCGATAGACTATATTGATGCCGATGGTTTATAATGATTCCGATGGGCTTTAATAATGTCGATAGACTATATTGATGCCGATGGTTTATAATGATTCCGATGGGCTTTAATAATGTCGATAGACTATATTGATGCCGATGGTTTATAATGATTCCGATGGGCTTTAATAATGTCGATAGACTATATTGATGCCGATGGTTTATAATGATTCCGATGGTCTTTAATAATGTCGATAGACTATATTGATGCCGATGGTTTATAATGATTCCGATGGGCTTTAATAATGTCGATAGACTATATTGATGCCGATGGTTTATAATGATTCCGATGGTCTTTAATAATGTCGATAGACTATATTGATGCCGATGGTTTATAATGATTCCGATGGGAAATAATAATGCCGATGGTTTATAATGATTCCAATGGGCTATTGATGTCGGTAGGCTATAATGATGACGATGAGCCTTAATAATGCTGATGAGCTTTAATGAAGCAGTTTGACTTTTATGGCTCCTATGGGCAATAGTAATGCCGATGGGCTAGACTATGATGCCAGTTGAACTGTAAGGTGAGAGGCTTGTATCTACAATTGTTTGAAAACGCTAACATCATAGAACCCGTAGAACATACCTCTTTCGCTCAAGAAGTTATCAACGATGGTGAAGAAGATCCTGTGCTGCGGCTCGTCGCCGTCTCTGTCCAGTACGTCAGTGCCGGTGTAGTGCACGTACACCTGTCCTGTCACCAGGTCCACGGCGAAGAAGTCGCGCAGGCGCTGATTTACTGCGTAGTTGATCTGGTAGCTCACGTTGTTGTACGGTACTGGAAACGCAATGGAAAACGTTATTACTAAGGTGGAAGTAAGATACTCACGTACAATGGTCCAACATCAGGACTAAGTGAGGAAACCAAACCCCGATAGATAGATAAGGTGCAAGTAAGCAATTACGTAGGTTTAACAGAGGAAGAGACGAGATGAGTACCTTAAAATTTCACTTATAGCTAGATTACAAAGTATTATTAGTCATATATTGGTATTTATCAATACAGACTAGCTTTTGGGCACGAATTAAGTGGTTCACGGGCCTCCGGGAACTAAAAAACTTTGGGTTTTAATCAGGTAGGAGTCCATCAAAACCTTCGGTTCTCCCGCAGGGGTAGGGTAGGTATACAAAAGGGTTCCCTAAAGGAGAATTGACTTGTATCAAGAAAACTACCACAAAAAAAAATGGGAATAATAGTTTTCCAAACAAAAAGAGAATCATCTAAATCGATTGACAATTGGCGAAAATATTGCTGAACAAACATACAAAAAAGAACAATCAAATTGAGAACCTCCTCCTTTTTTTGAAGTCGGTTATAATACGACTTCACTTACCAACCTTATTTTTTCTTTGACTCGGGCACTTAAGATCAATCTATAGGTGGGTACTGACCGGTGTTACGAGGCGTAATGTAACATATTACAAGGCGAGCATACGTGCAGTCAGTACGTAGAAACAAGCACGAACTTGTGCGTATGTGTTTTGTTTTACACGGACACGGCGTAACATAACATGCTCGCTGCGAATGTTACATTACGGCCCATAACACCGGTCAGTACGCAGCTTTATGATACCTCATTTATTAAACCTATCGAACTATTAAAGCGTGCCAAAGAAATAGAAATAATACTTTCGAAAAACAATAAGTACCTACCCCCCGTCTGGACTCTGGGGCACTCAGGTAAAAAACAAAAGTTCCTTACGGTCTCTGTCTAGATCGCTAGCTATGATCTTGACGACATTGTCGCCGGTGACCGCGTCCTCGTAGATTTCCACTTCTTGCTTGAACTTGTCCGTCTCCAGGCGAGGCACTTTGTTGTTCGTGTCGATGATCTCTATCGTTAACTGTCAACAATGTGTTCTTAAATGAAGCTTCGGCGCGTGAAGTCGAAAATTATTCTAAGGGAAAATGCTCCCAGGATATAAAGTATCAAATGTGGACATAGGCTACTGCTCGTGTTTCAACATAATACGTTAAGAGGTAACGGCCCAGGGTTGCGGAATTTGTTCGGAAGAGTCACCGCGGGCCTGGAACGCAAAGGGCTTTAGAAGGAACACGGATGGGTTTTAGTCAGTAAGTGTCTGACACGCCCTTCCGCTCCACCCAGAGCGAAACAAGTCATTTGATGATTACCCATCCTTAAAAAAAGGGGTAAATAACAGATGGAGAAAAGTTTCGCATTTTTACAATTAGCTTTGTTTTTGGGTAATACCCACGTGATTTTATTCTGATGATCCCTAACCATAGATTGAATCTACTAGAAGTGCTTAGTAGAGAATAGAGTAAGTCTGTAAAACCACAAAGCGATAAGGTTTTCTCCACCGTTGAGCACAATGGTTATTGACAATTATATACCTAGGTCTAGGTTTAAAGAATTTATTCTCATAAGAACAATTACAGTTCACTTAAAATGAGATACAAATAA